>WAAE01016601.1:721934-801874 GCA_013400495.1 Nicator chloris
CCCCCCGCGCCGCCCCGCACCGCACCGCACCGGCCCCGCCGCAGGGGGGAGCGCGGCGGCGGCGGCACCGGGGCACGGGCACGGCCCGCGTCCGGGGCTGCTCCACACCTCCGGCCCCGGCACCGGCAGCCCCCCACAGACAGCCCCGGGGGTGGGGATCCCCACTGTAAGCGTCCCCAAGGGGGGGTACGCAGCCCCCTCACTCCCTCCGCCATAGCTGTCTCCCCGAGGATGAGTACCCGATGAAGTAAAGCATTCCCTACTTCTTCCATAGCTACCCTGCAAAGGGTAGGCAGACCCCTGGAGACGCCCCAAGGGATGGGCATCCCCCTAAGGGTGTCCCAAGGGCAGGGTGTTGTGCACACAGTCTCTTCTCGAGGATGCCCTCCCCTCCCCATAGCCACCCTCCTCGGTCCAGGCATTCCCCCATATGTTCCCTCTCCCCAGTGGTGGGCAGACCGCCCCCCTCCCCCCTTCCAGAGCCACCCCAAGGCCCAGGTATCCCCTCCAGGGCCAGGGCATCTTCCCACAGATACTTCCCAAGAGATAGGCAGCCCTCCTAAAGGCCGGATATCCCACTGTGGCCACCCCTGAGGGGCTTGGCAGCCCCCTTATAGCCATATCAAGGCGTAGGCTGTGCTCTCCCAGAGTCTATGCATCTCTCTAACAGCCATCCCAAGGGTTGGGCATCTCTTCTTCAAGGGCTGGGTGTCCTCCCCCAAAGGACCAGAAATCCCAACTAATGCCTTTTCCCAAGAAAATTGACCACCTCTCTCCCCGCAAAAGCAGGGTGTCCACTCACCCCCAGTACCAGCTGCCCTCCCCAAAGGCCAGATATTCCTCTAGGCCATAGTGGGGAGCAGGAAGACACTCCATTCCTCGGGTGTTCCCACAAGTGCTGCCCCATCCCCTGCCATGGGGAGCCAAGCCCAACAGCCCAGAGCTTGAGGCAGGAGGCGCAAAAACCCCATCCATGGGGCACAGGAATTGCAAAAGGGCCAGAGATAAATGGCATCCATAATTTGTGGGCCGGTTAGGATTGTTTCTCTGCTCATTTCACTCCCTTCTCAGTTCTTTATTGGATAGACCTGGTGCTGCTCCCACTGGGAAAGTTGCCCCAAGGAGCTGCTGAGGGTACCCAGGGAGGTTGGTAAAGCAACATGGAGCAGCACCGTGTGCAATCACCCATCACTCCCTTGAAGCAACGTCGGAGATGCTCAGCCTGGTGTTTTCCTGGCCAAAAGTGGGAGACAGTCCAATAAATAAACTGAGTTCCTGGGGGAGTTTCTCTGGGGCCCCCCAGTCACGGCCCCCACCAGCCCAGTCTGCCGCTGCCGAGCTCTCCTGGGCCTTAGCGGCACGTAAAGGGTTTCTCCCTCATCCAGCAATAGGCCTGTAAGCATCTGGCGTGTCCCCAAATACAGAAGGGAAACGGCTATTCAGCACTTCTGCTGCCTGATTGCTATTAACAGCTCCACCATTCCCTTTCCCGATGGACCCGCACTACTGCTGGGCAGCTGCAGCTTTTTATCAAGTTAATATTTAAAAAGTAAGTTGTCATCCTCCTTTCCAGCATGGCTGGTCACCCTGTCCCATGTTCTCCACCGGCTCCCTATATGTCATCGTTGGTTTTCACCTGGAGCTCTCCCACCCCTGCCCTACACCCTGGGAAATGCCATCAGTGTCTCTGGAAAAGTCATGGAATGGCCCACAGAGACCTACCTGCTCATTGTCTGCCAGGGCCTGGGGATGAGCTGGCTCTGCCTCATCCCAGGATATCAAAGGTTTCCCTAGGACATAGGAATCCAGTGCCACAGGACCAGCTTCCATGACCCCATCCTGGCTTACACACGTTGGCACCAGGGTGCTGTGCCTCAGGAGCAGCATGCAGGACAGCATCACCCCTGGCAGCCCTGCCTGCTCCACACCATGCACCCCTGCTGCACTGCCCACACACTGCCTCTGTGATCCCCAGGGACCAGCTGCCCCCAGGACCTGCGTGACCCAGCACGTTGACTTGCACCCCAAGCAAGAGGCCATAGAGCTTGGCAGAAGGGCAGCTGGTTTGGGGATCCTAAGATTTGCAGCAGGAGGGACAAAACAGGGCCAGATCCTGCCACGCCGATGAGGATTGAAAACCCAACTGGAAAACGCCTGTGGGCAGGAGGGGGCACAGCCTGCCCTACCCTGACGCCACAGAGATGAGCTTTGACTCTCTCTGCAGGGCACTTATTTTTCCCGGAGCCACCCGAAAGGGAACTGGGAGCCCTGCAGGCCCCTGGCCTTGGGGGAGCAGGATGGGGAGCAGGGGCTCGGCTCGCACGCAGGGAGCCTTCTGCCGCTTCTTGCTGACCGGCTGTTTTATATCAAGGCGGGAGGGGGGATTTGCTGTTCTAGATGGTATTTTAATGGGCAGGCAGGCAGCTGGAGCCTGGGAGAAGCCTGCTTTACATTGTTTGGGGTTGTAACAAATAAATTCAATTAAAGGCAAATGGCTCCGCGCAGCCCCCACCCTGCGCAGTGTCTCTGTGGCACTGGTGGCTGCGGGAGCCACGGGTGCGAGGCGGGAGCCCCGCACAGGGACCACCCGGGGTTCTGCCCATCCTCACCCCTCGGCCCCGCTGCAGGCAGATGTCGGGGTGAGCTGGCAGGATGCGGTGGGAACTGGGAAGGGCAGGGCACCGCACCCACAGAGCACCCACAGAGAGGATGGAGTGTCCGGAGAGTCCACCCTGTCCGCTGTCCCCACACTGTGTGTCCCACCCCGTTGAGCAAAGGAGATGTGAAAATCCCCGTGGCAGGAGCCCTGCCACAGAGATCACTCCTCAGGAAGGGCAGCCCAGGACAACAGCCTCGGCGGGCAGCAGCATCCTCCGGGCAAGCAGAGACTGGGCAGAGGCTGGGGTGTGGAACTGAGCTTTGCATGGCCACCATGCAGCCCCAGAGCCCCATGGCCGGGGGGAGAAGCAGAGGGGACTTGGCAGGGACATGCCAGAGCCTCAGCACGCTGTAAACAGCCGCCGCCGCAGCGGCAACTCCTCTGCCGAGAGCCAGCGCTGGGCGTTAGTTAGTTGGAAACCAGATGGTGCTCTCCCAGCCACCGGCACAACCCGCTGGCCACGGCCTGGAGCCAGGCGCAGGCTCTCAGGGACCCCAGGGCTGCACAGCACCCAGCACTGGGACCTCACCGAGGTGGATGGAGAGCTGGGGGTGCAAGGAAGGCCCCACAGATGGACAGGGGCTGTCAGTGTATCCCCGGCCACATTGCTTCCTCAGCCAGTACCGTGTGTGTCCCAAAGGATGATGTGTCAAAAGGGATGGGGAAGGGAGGCAGAATCCACCAGAGGGAACTGGAGATAGGGTGTTAACATCCCTTAAAACCTCCATGCATCTCTGTGTGCCACACCGTGCCTCAGTTTCCCTGTGCCTCCCAAACAGCAGGGAACAACCAACAGCTGGTCCACAGGTCAGAGCCCACCTCATCCCCCCAGATAGCGATAAGATGGCAGGGAAGGGATAAAGCCCCTTCTCCAAGACCAGGGAAAACCAGAGCAGTCCCTGGCACATCACACCTGGAGTAACCCTCCATGGGAAATACAACACGGAATACAGACAGCAAGCCCCCATCCCAGCACCACCAGCAGGACCTGGGGCTTTGAGCTCTTCCCCACTACCCAGCAGTCTTGGGAGCAGGTGCACCGGGGGGCATAGTGGACCCATCCCAGCCCTGGGATTTTGGGGAGGTCTGCAGCCAGAAGACAAACAGCCGGGGTTGGGGAGGGGCCGGGGGGAAGGACGGCATCCCTGGTAGCCGTGGCGGGGGTCCTGTGGTGTTTACAGAGCTTAAAACCCTCCTAAGCTCGGCAAGGCCACGGCGCACAATAGTGTGTGGACGTGGTGACACCGGCCGTCCCCACACCACCTTGGAAGACAGAGAGCCCTGCCACCCACCGCCAGCACCGGGATTAATTATGATAATGTAGTTCTTTCCCCCTTTGTCACCCTAATGAATGGGCCCCTTTAGGATTTTAAGGCCTTTGTTTGGTGCCTCTTTACTGCGGTATTGTAGGATGGGGACTAGCAGGTGGCAGGTCCCCAAACAGCCCCTTTTGTCTCCTTTGGGGGCTGTTTTGTGATGGGGTTGGGGAGGGGGATGTGAGGATGCAGGAGCGGGGGTGTGCTGCAAGAGAGCTCCTGGACAGAACCGTAGCACCCGCACCATCGCTGTGGGGCCATGGCACCCCACACTGTGCGTCGTGGCATTGGGGATCACTGGCCCCGGCCGTGCCCGAGCCACCCGTGCCCTGGCCTGCTCGGTGGGCAGATGCGGGGAGCCACCGTCTGAGCCCCTGCCTTGATCTTTTACTGCCTGGGAGAATCAATTACCCAGCAGAAAAGTCCCTAAATCCCACCATAAAACCCGTTTAGCAGCCGCGGTGGTGCTCGCCAGGCCCTGGGCAAACCTCGCCCTATGCCGGCAGGGAGCTGGAACGATTTTCCACAGGGACAGTGGGTAACTGCTACCGGGAAAGGTCGGGCTGCAGGCGCAGCTGCACAGCATCTTCCCACTCCCAGGAGGCAGATGAGGGCTCCCCAGGAGTTCTGGCTGTGCTCAGACCCTTCCGAGACCTTCACAATTCCGTGCCCTTCTGCACCAGTCTGTCTCCCTCCATATCCCCTGAGCACGGCAGCAGCTGGGGATGTGACAGCACCAAGCATGGCTCTGGGTACCAGGGACAGACAGATGAGGTGGCACAGTGGCACAGAGAGCAGGGACAAGGCTGGGCATGGAGAAACCTGAATGGCAATGCCCTGGGCCGGCGTGGATCCACAGGCTTTGTGTCAGGGCCATTGGCTGTGCTCAGCACAGAGCATGGTGCCACCATAGTTGTGATGACCGTGCCTTGCTTCCTCCTATGCAGACACATAGAAGCATCTCTAATACCAATGCCAGCACAGGGACGACACCAGCACAGGGCTGAGGGGCTTGGGGATGGTTGACGTCCCCCTGATTGCAGGCTGGGCTGGGTGATTCCTCAGGATGCCCAGGACCGCTGGAGACTCTGCATGGCTCTGCCCTGGGGCATTGTCAGGTGCTAGGCATTGGAGAGGCCTCTGCTATGCTGTACCTTTCGGCACAGGGGACCCCAGCTGCCAAGTCCCCCTGGGCAGAGGGGCTCCATGAGGAGGGGGGAGATCTTGGCCAGGCACTGCCGGGGGCTGCAAACTGGTGAGCAGCGGGGTGGTAAAACGGTGACAAGTAATTGGTGTCCCGGCCAGTCCTTTCATGCCGACGCCGTTTTATGGGTGAGGAAATTGCTTGTGAGTCAGGAACACAGGAGACAAATTTAGGAAGTGCTCTCTGAATGTGCCGGGGTCAGGCGCCGAGGCCGAGTGCTTGAAACCTGGGTGGCCTCGCCGCTCGCCCCGCGTTCCCCCCCCCCCCGCTCCGGCTCCTCGGCATGGGAAAGCAGACCTTTTATCTTATCACTGCTCTTCCGCCGCCCCAGCCTCCCCCGCATGGCCCCCTCCCGGCACAGCCGCTCGCGCAGCAGACACAATGCACGGTGGCGGCCAAACGCGCACCCGTGACCCTCCGGGAGTGCCTGGCACAGGGAGCTGCTCCCACCCGCCTGCCAAAGGGCTCGGGATCCTTTACATCACTCCGCATTCCCTTGCCCAACGGCACCTTGCTGGCCAGAGGGCTGACACAAGGCGCTGCGGGATGAGGAGACATGGCATCCTATCCTTCTCGGGAACCAGCCCTGGCACGAGCTGCTGTGGCCCCAGGGATGCAGTGATGGGGAAACGCTGGTGCAAAGGTGTCCATATACCATGGGGTGGCTGGTTCTCATCCTGTTGGCAAAGGTGCTGGAGCAGGCAGATCCCCCGTTCTGCAGTGCTGCACCCCCTGCCAGCCTTCCCCACGTTCTCCCACATGCTGGGAAGTTGGTACTCCCTTTTTCTCCCTTTTAACTGGGAAGAAAGGCCTCAGCTCCATTAAGGTGCACCCGAATACAGCTGCCGGCTATCTTGAGTGCGCAGCCCCCATCCCCGGCCGCGGCCGAGCCGCCGCATCGGGCGGTTTGGATGTATTTTTCTTGATCGCTGGCCAAGCACTCTCTCCTGCAAAGCAGCATGTTTCTCATTTTCTGTAGGTTTAACTCCAAATTAATTTGTAAGTGATCTAGGTTTCTTGTTCCCCGAAAGATACCTAATAGCGGGGGGAGAGCTCCTGCCAACCGAAACGTCTCAGCGGGGTAAAGGAAAAGCAGGAAAAAGAATCCCAGGAACTGTGACCCCTGGTGGGTATTTAACAAGGTGTCAGGGCAAGGGATTTTCGGAGCCAACTAAGTGGATGTGACATCGGCCCCGTGGGTCGGGACGGGGTGTGGGGATGCTCCCGCCGCGGCAGAGCTTGCTGCTGCCCGGTCTCATCCTGATCCAACCCTTGGAGGCAGCAGGAGCAGGGAGGGATGCTCAGTACTCCATTGCTTGCGCTGGCGGGTGCTGAGAGCCCCGAGGTGCGAGAAGACCTGGGAGAACAGGAGGTATTTGGGGTTGGGGCGAGCCATCCCCAGCACGAGCCGGTGGAGGTGCCCTCGCTGGGGGACCAAGGGAGAGCATTCATGCTGGACGAGGGCTGCGGAAGCGCTGGCGCCTGCAGGGAGGCAGGGGAGGCCCCACAGGGTGGTGGTCCCCTGGGGCCGGTGGGTGGTGGGAAGGGGCCAGCGAGCCCGCCGGGCGCCCCTGCCGCATGGGAAGCGGGCACGGTTTAATTGGGCGGGCGGCCGCTCGGCGGGGCCGGCTGCTGGCAGGCGGACACAAGCTCTTTTGTCTCCGCTCTCGCTCCCGGCACCGGCTGGGGCTGGCAGGGCCCGGAGCGGTGCAGCCACTGAGAGCCGAGCTCGCCACCGGGGCAAGCAGCCAAACCCACCCCGGCTCCTCGGACTGTCACAGGCCCTCGCTGCACGCGAGGAAGTGTCCAGGTGGCCAGCGAAGCTTCCTGGCTGATGAAGGGTTAGGAAATGTGTGGCAATCTCCGGCAAAGTGCCCTGCAGTTCTCCTCGTGCCCCCTTCTTGCCAGGAGACCAGGAACAGGCGAAACCCCTGCCCCCGCCACTGACTGGCTCCTGAGCTTCATGGCTGGGGATCCTGGGGCAACAGGTGTGTGAAAGCACCCTGGCTTTTGCGCTCGAAGGTGAGATCTACAAGAGGATGTCAAGGAGGGATCTATAGTGAGACCAGCCACTGCTTTTGGGTCCTGGTTCCTCTTGCATCCCTCCTGTCCCTCAGCTCCACTCAGATCCTTTCTGTGGAGTGGGGTCACCAGCCAGGGGCTGTGCCTCTCCTCCCTTCCCCAGAACCCTCCAGGCAGGGTGGCTCTCTAACCCCACAGGCGACATCCATGAGGGTGGATAAAGACAGGGTGAAGGAATAAGGGGCAGACCCCCACCATGTGCATCCTTCACCTGCCTGGTCTCCCAGGGACATTCCCAGGAGCCTCCTCTCCCAGAAGTCTCTTGCTACAGGAAGAATAGGGGCTATGAAGACTGGAAAGGACATCATGCTGAGAGCATTGAGGAGTGATCCCCAGGTGACGGGGTGGATGGTCTGGCCACCATCCAGAGCAGACTGGACTCCTCATAGAGCAGTCCCAGCCCCTTGCATGGAGGCAGCATGGCCGGGGCGGCGGGGTGCGTCAAAGCCAGCTGTGGATCAGCAGTGGCTGCAAGCAGAGCGCGGCCAAATCCCGTCTTCCCGGCATCCGGAACCAACCACCCCCTTCACAGAAAGGCCCAAGCAGGGGAAGATGTTGCTGTTGCTCAATGACCCTGTGAGGGCCTGAGTCCTTCCTGGCACCGCTGGAAATGGCTGGGTGACACAGCTGAGTTGCCAACCCAAAAAGCAGGCACCATCATCGCCATGGTGAGTAACCTCTTATGGGCGGCACAGACTGGCCAGGTTTGCCTCCTCAAGTCTCTCAACCCATCACCAGGGGATTCATGGCTTTCCTTGTCTGGGAACACAGATGTCTGGATGCTTTGGGGAACCCTGGTGCTTGGGTGGAGATCAGAGGGAAGGGGCTGTGAGGCCATTACCCAGTGACCATCACACCCATCACTGCTGCCAGTGTTGCTGGTTGGTTGCTCCTCACCATCCCCTCCAACTCTCCCAGCGCCTGCAGGCAGCTGCACCCTGGCCCCAGGTGCAGGTGTTTGCACTGGAGATCACAGTCCTGAGGAACAGTGCTGCCTTCCCTGCCTGGGGCAACCTGCATCCTGCCACAGGGTTAAACTCCCTAAGGAAAGGAGGGAGTAAGATAGGAAAAACAATCACAAGAATTTGTTTCATGCTGCCTGGATCCCTCCCCGCACGCAGCAGTGTTTTTGGACGGCCGATTTATAATCAGCAGTGTGGAATGTTGTAAATTAAATATTTTTAAACAACTTTGCTCTCTCTCTGGTTAAACATTTCAGAGATCGCTCTTTCTTGTCTGTCTCTTGCTGGGTGGTCCCTCCATTCGCCCGTACATCTTCCTCAAACACAATTAACCATTTAGATGTTGCACAAAGGAATAGCTTATGCATACAACACCAGTCGCTCGCTGCTCTGGCGCTGGGGGAGGGAGGCAAATAAGAAGGCAGCTTCTTTTATTTTCTCCTAAAAACAAAAACAAGAAAATCCCTTCTCCCTTCCCAAACTATCCCATTTTTTCTTGAATTGTAAAGGCACTGATCCAAGCTCATCAGCTGTCTTGGTCCTCAGTTCAACAATCCCCTTGTCGTCCCCCATCCCCTGAAATTCAACATTAGCATTTTAAAAGCCTAAAACATACAAGTTTATTTAGACTCAAGCTCTCCCAAGCTCTTGCTTTCCATATTTATATACACATGTATTTTAACATATATAAAATGTCTGTCTATAGGACCTGGAAGGAAGTTCCCGTCTGCCGGCCCGTCTGGGAGGCACAGGCGCGGCTGTGGACCTTGGCTCCTGGGAGATGGAGTGAAAACCGACAGGATCCAGAATCAGCCTCCTGGCTGAGAGGGAGTGAGCCTCGGTGGGCAGGCTGCTGCAGAGGTGCTGGGGTGGGGGGGTGGTGCTGGGAGCTGGTGAGGGATCTCCACATCCCCAAATTAACTCTGCAGGTGGCCAGTGAGAAGGGCCCTGTGCTCTGTGCTCCCCCATGGCACTGGGACGGGCTGGGTGGGGGCACAGTGGGCAGCCTGCAATGCCAAAGGCCCCAGCCCCAACTGCCCACTGCAAGAATCACTCCCTTAAAACAGATAACCAAAGGCCACAGGAGTGGCTGTGTGTGACGGGAGGGTGGCACTGCGGTGTCCTGGGGCTGGATTACACCACACACTGTGCAGCGTACGTCTGTCACAACAGCGCTGCCGGCACAGGCAGCTCCTCTGTGAGCCCCATGTGCGACTTGATCTCACTCTGCCCCTTGCAAGACATTGGGCAGAGACCACAGCAGCCACTACTGGCCCTCACTAGGGACTTGCGCCAGCGTGAAGACAGTAAGGCACCTCTGGAAAACAATGGTGTTCCCCAGACCTGTGGGGTTTTATTGGGAAAATTCTTGTCTCTGGACCAGCAAAGTCCAAAAGGTGGGCAGGGGCATGGTGAAAAGCACTCTTCCCAGGCAGCCAGAGAACAGTGGAGTGCAGAAACCAGCAAGGAAGCCATCAGGAACATGGCTCTGCACAATCAGCCTTGGAGACTGAAGGCAGTAAAAGCTTGTCAAGTCCTTCTGATCCCAACCCTGAGAGGTTCAGGAGAGTCCTACTGCTAGGGCTGCACACGCACTGTCATCTGGATAGGTGACTGGGGGAGCCCAACCTGTGTAACCATATGACTGCTCAGGCTCTGCTCTCCTCTTTGTGCCCAGAAATGAAAAAATTGTCTAAATTTTTTTTGTCTAAAAGCAAGATCAGAGCTGGCTGCAAAGTTTTTGTGTCCACTTGAACACCACGGGGGTGGGAAGTCCACCACCCCTGGGAATGGCTGGCTGTTTGTCTTCACCTCATGTGGCTCTCTTCCAGGGCTGCCAGGAAGATGGGAGCCATCCACTTTGGTTTGACTGCAGAAGGGATCAGATGAGCTGCTGCTTCCTGAGAGAGCCCAACAGCCACCTACAAAAGCAAACATGAACTGCTGAGGGAGGTGAGCCACGGCTCTGGGTATCTGCAATTGCTCCACAAACGCTCTTCCCAAATCTGTGTCTTACAAATGGGCTTGGCTGCAAAAATCCTGGCAAGGACCTGGCTGCAGAGCTGCTGCTGGTTGCACCCAGCTCTCATGGGAGCCAGAGCTTCAGGTGCCCCCGTCATGGTGTTCCAGGGGAGGGGGGCAGGACCCACAGTTAGAAGTGTGGCCAGGTGTGCACACACAGTGACCTGCACCCACACCAACCCTGCTGCCCTGGTCACAGGAAAAGCCTTTTGGGAGCAGCTGGCAAGACACTGCTCAGGGAAAACCACAAGCCAGCAGTCCTGCTGGCCATCATGGCAAACCTCTGCTTTACCCCATGCAGATCCAGCATGTGACAAAGCCACTCCAAGAAACTTTTCACAGTAACCCTGGCATTACATCTGCCAAGGAAGTGTTAAGGACAATTCTGTCCAGAAAGAGCCAGGACCTACAGAACTGGAGAACTTTCATCTCCTTCAGAGAAATGTTGCCTATATAGCGCTAGTATATGATGCCACTAACACCATGATGGGCACGAGCTGTAATGCTCAGCTGTCTGGGTGTGACAGAGCAGCTTGTGTCTGAGAGGTGCCCCATTCCTCAAAGTCGGTGAGCACCCTGTACCAGTAATGCTTTCCAGAATGTCTCTGTGACCTGGGACCAAACAGTCACATCCAAAACCACCTGGGAACAGAATTTCATGTCCTCAGTCGCCTCCCCAGTTTTCTCAATGACTGTAACATCACTCAGTTTGTGAAGTTGCCTGACCCAACCCATCACATGCTCACCTGATGATGACAGAAGCCAGGAGGCCAGGTTAGATGAAGAAGGGTTAACCTCCCAGTGCCTGCCTTGGGATTCCTGAAGGCCCTATTATCCCGAACTATTTTTCATAATTACTGCCACACACGTCGACTACATCAAGAGTGAATCTTCACTTTGATAATTTGTGCTGCGAAATCTCACTTTGGGATCTACTTTTATCTCACACCAAACACCTGCAGGTCGTAAAAGGCGAAAAGGAAAAGAAAATGCCTCAAATCCCAGCCAGGTTTTCAAGTGTCAGAGAACACTAAATTAATGCTAAATTCTAACTGACACAGTAAAGAGCCCCCCCACCCTCTTCTTAAATTAGCTAAACAAAAGGATTGAGACTTTAACATATAATTAAGGCTCAAGGAGGTAAAGCTGTAGCTGCTAAACAAGGCAATGCAGACTCTTCAGAAGTTAAGATGTATCCTAAAAACAGAGGGGGAAAAGGCTTTGTGTTTCAGCAAAAGGACTGTGAGTCAAAGTCCCTGCAAACCTCTCATGGCTTTGCCAGCCTTCTGGTAAAATGCAAAGCCAGGTAATTATACCCCACTCTGCTTCTGTTTCTACACACCCAAAATGGAGCCTCTCTCCCTTGCCGCACACAGAGACAAGAACTCTCTTTAATTAACCTTTGTAAAGCCTCTGCGATCCTTGGATGAAAAAGGCTTCGTACCTCAGGAACATGTTTGCGCACATACGTGAGACAAAACCTCCAGCACAAAGCTGGAGCTGAACTGCAGCGCATTTCTTCTCTGCAGCTTGACACAGGCCTTGAAGCTCATCCTTACCCATAGTTTCCATTCCAATCTGGTCCTTTATAGGAAGGATTTTGTTTGCGAAACTCAGGGAATGTCTGGATTATAATCTCTCTCCTGTTAAATTAACTAGGAAATGGTAACTCTCCTCAGGGGTCACAGATGCCCATGAAGCACACATTTAACATTTATCACTTTAGTTAATGAGATATCATCCCTGCCAGTTGCTGTAAGCACCTCTGGATGTCAAACTGCCAGGGGCAGATAAATGCCCCGTTCAATCCTGCTACTTTCTAATAAACAGCTTTTAGGTAGGAACTTGTGTCCAATTTATAAACATTAAAGTACAGCTTGTGTTTCAATCCCATCCAGTTGCTTTACAATCCTGGCACAGGCCCTGACCACAAGGCTATGCGTTTCACTTTAACACGAGCAACTCATCTCAGAGACATAGGTACAGTCATCCACATATCATCCAAGTGTGAGGAGAGACCTGTTGTCTGGGATTAGGAACAGTGGATTGACAGGAAGAACCATCAAAATAAGGCAGGGAGAACTCACTGTTTACACCTCATGCCTCCTTCATGCTCCACCAGCCCTCACATACTTGCTCTTGGGCAGGATTTCAAAGTATCAGACCTAACTCAGCCCTGATGGAAATGGGTGCCAAACTCTTCGACTGCATTACAGAGGAGAAGAGGCACAGATTAAACATTTGTGTGCTGAGGGGCAGCATCATGAGAGACACTGAGGAGGAGGAGGAGGCTGGCAAAGCTGCCGGGCTGCAAGAGCAGCCGGCACTGCCGCTGTTCTCACTGTCCGCCTGCTGTGCTGATGAGATGCACAAGCAGCATCCTGAGCAGTTTCTCGCAGGCTCAGGGACGGTGGTGCAGGACTGCAGGGACGTGGTTTACACTGCAGGGAGGGCGGCTAAGTCATTCTTTGGAGTGGGCACAGTCTGTGTGGTCCCCGCTCTCCCTTCTGCTGGAAAAGTACAGTGCGTTGGCCGGGCGCGCAGGAACCGATATAACCCGGCACAAACCCGCGCGCATCCCAATGAGGGGGGAGGGGCTGACGGACACTCCGCTCTGCAAATAGTTCTTTATTAAGACATAAATATAAAGCTGAACAGGAAAGGAGCAATGACAGGGTAAACCATGCCAGTACTGATCTGTACGGATGATCTTACGATGCTTGAACATCTGGTTCTGCTGCTGGCTTCCATAAAATCATCTTTAAAAGCTACTTGGGTTATATCTCCATCAGCTGTTCGGTGCCCACAATGACTTCATTAACATGTTTGGCTGAAAAGAGAGAGGGAGGAAAAGAAGAGCATTTGAGTTTTGCAGCAGAGCTTCAGACCTTGCATTTTTCAAACCTGCAACTTTAAAACAAATGAGAAAAGCAGATTCTGGGGAATTCAAACAGAGATTTGCTGGACTCCAGTGTCTCACCGACAGTATCCCACACACATGGTGAAAGCCTAAACAACTGACTAAACATCAGGAGATTTCTCTAATGAGAGTTTTCACATGTATGTGTCACTAATAAACAAGAGAGGCCCTACGGAAGTCACAGCTGCTACTGACAGGTGTACACCTAGGTCAAGGCAAGGGACCATCAACATCCAGCATGGAGATTAGACATAAAATTAAAGATCAGTAATCCACCCTGGCCCTAAAGAGCACTGTCTGCCGCAAACTGCTTGGAGGCTGGGGAGGAAAGGGGCTGCTCAGCACCAGGGGGCCATCACCAAGGCAGTGTGAGATCCTCTCAACAATCTCAAGTCAGCCCTGGCAGCTTAAAAACATGATTTTTTTTTTTTTTTTCATTTTTTTCATTTAAACCTGACCCTCCTGTGGAGCAAATTTGTTGGAGGGGCAATTTCTGTAAGGTCACTCCTTTGCCTGTTCCCAGGAGCTTTGCACAGCCCCAGAAGACATATTAATGTGCCAGTCCCTGCCCCAGCACTGTTAATGCACTGTACTGAAAGAGCCTTCCCTTTAAAATGCAAAAGCAGCTTGTCAGGGAAGGACTGCAAATAAAGGATCTAAAGCCAAAATAATAAAAACACGCAACTGAAAGCCCAGTGCCTAAAAAACCCAAGCATGCGGCCTCAGAGCATGACACAAAGCTGGTGTGCTCAAAGTGGGTGTCCTCAGGGTACTGTGGGGGAGGTGGTGAATCTAAACTGTTCTCCAGGAGCTGGACACTCTATTCAGGTAGAGCTGAGGTGGTGTGCCCCATGCCCCTAGGCTCTTCATCCTACCTCCTGCAATTAGGAATAACAATTGGCTCTGGAGCCTGGGATAAAGTGTCAAGGCCTGTGAGGGGCGGGGATACACCAATGGAGGCTCTGGTGTCTCCCACACCTTACACAGTAGTGTGGGTAGATAGCCAAGGATGATGGAAATGATGAGTTGTGTTTTATTTACCCACCTAAACCTCCTCCCCTCAGGGGAGTGGATCTTGCAAGACTGCTGCAAAACAACAAATATGCAACCTTTGGCTAAAGGAAGAAATCCCTGGCAATCCCCGAAGTGGCTGGGCCAACATGGTGGTCCTCTTGATTTAAAATTCAAGACGCAACCTTTGTACCATGCAAACCATTGCTCCAGTAAAGGTTTGATCAAATTCTGCTCTATAAACTTCAAGGAGTTTTGCACTGTGGCAAGATAAGTTATCACTACAACCTCGACCCCACAATCATATGGATCATACGCAATCGTCTCAGCCTGAGGGACAGAATGAGTGAGCCATACCACTTCCTTTCAGAGACTCTTTGTGAAGGCTAATATAAGGAGACCAAGGGGCTGCTTCTCACCTGCATCAGATTGAGACATATAGCTCTTTGCTCAGGGTATTTATCATCAACTGGTAATTAGTCCTGGAGCCTCACAGTAACATCCTAGAGCTCAATCTCCAGCACTTTGGGCAGGATGATCAGAGATGGATGCAATGCTCAGGAAAATGAGGGGCTGACTGTACAAGTGCCAGGTGCAAGCATGATGTAGGTAGCACCACACAACTTCTCCAGCACAGCTCTTGCCAATAGCCCCAAGTCCAGCCTTCAGCGCCTCTCTCCTCCCGTCCTGGACCCCACACAGCCTTGCCAAGGTACCTCAAATCCAACCTGCAGCATTTCTTGCTGTAACATTCCTCACCCCCAACAACTTTCCCAATATATCTCAACAGGCCCTGTAGCAACTCCTGTGACTCCATTCCTGAACCTCCTCCAAGCAGACTACCTATCATGTTGATTTCTATGATGTGAATAAGACCCTGGCTACCATCCAGTGAGAGTAATTACATTATGCCTCTGCAGATTAAACATGCCTTCACCTAGGCTTATAGAGAGCCATGTCAATTTATGGTTCTATATATAGGTTATCTGTAAGAATACTTTTTAATAAGGAACTTCTTGCTTCATTTCAGACAGCATCCTCCACGGCCCTGAATGTGCAGAACTGGGATGGGTCCTGTCACATACCTTGCTGCAGAGGTGGTACCAACTATTTGTATTTTGCACTGACATGCTTGCAGCAGCCTTATTGTGTCTTATATTTTACACCTGATGAGTTCAAAATGCTTTTTGAGAATGGGTAAGAGAATTCTTGTTTTACAGATGGGGAAACTGAGGCAGCAGTGAGTTTAAGGAGCTTAAGCACCCAAAGCCACACGGGAAATTGAAGCCTGCATTCCCTCATCTCTCATCCCTCTGCCTGTTTCATCTCCTCCTTGATCCCTGTGGCCCAGATTCCCCAAAGTGGGCACACATGGTACATCCCTGCTACCTCAGACTCGTATGAAATCACCAAACTGATTTCTTCTTGTAAAGACTTAAAGAAAACACATGAATCTGCCTGTCTAAAATCCTCGAGAAAGTTTTTAAGTGACAAAGGGAATGGGTTTGCTAGAAACAAAGCCCCATTCCGCACCCCGAGGGGATGCGATAGGCAGATAAGGATTCACCCTGCTTCCCTCTTCCATTCCCAAAGCCCTTCTTGTGGAGCGAAGGGAATTCAGACTCAGTGTGTGTGCCAGAGAGCTGAGCTGTGGATAGCGTTTCATTATCAGACGTGGCTGCCAGTTGCCAGTGGCTCTGGCTGGTACCAGCAAGCTCAGTTCCCGCAGAAACTCTGCCTGAAACTCTGGGGGAGGAGGGAGAAGTACCTCACATGCTTTGCTGTTCAGCTCCCTTTCTCCTTCCCCAGCTCCCCATTAGGGATTTCTTACCAGGCTGCCTTTTATCTGACACTGGCAGGGTTACAGATGCATTCAGCCCACAGAGAAAGAAGATGGATTAGAGAAAGGACTTTGAGAAAGTCTTAGGAGTTGGACTCTTCAACCTTAAATTATGTTCAACTAGATCTTCTCAGATTGGGAGCATCTGGTGCTAAGCAAATCCAGAGCTGATCAACACATTCAACCTCCTGATTAGCACTTTGCTTCAACTTGCTGACGCAGCCCAGCCTGAAGTCAGCCTGGGTGCTTGAACCAAGTGTCCACGGAGACTTTACTGAGTGTAAATCAAAAACCTGTCACTCGTTATATATGCGTTCCTGCCTGGGAAGACATTTGTTTACATATACTGTACACTAGCCCCTTAAAAACATACGCACAAGGAGAGCTAGAGAGCAGAGCAGCTTTTGGTGCTTGGCTAAAAACAAATTGTAATGCAAATAAACAGAGGGGCGGAAATGACTGCGCAGCCCAGCACAAACCCCACCAGCAGGCTGGGGGCCGGGGACCCAGCACTCCCCAGCCTTCCTGACAGGTTCCTGCCAAGCCACTCACAGAAAGGGGATGCCGGAGCATTCCTTTAAAAGCCATGTGAAAGCATCTCCTTGTTGTTTGCTCAATTAGCCCCAGACAGATTGCTGCTGCTGCTGCTGGTGGCAACGCCGGGTTGTAAAGGAGGAGGGGAAGGAGGGGAAAGGGAGGAAAAAAAAAAAAAAAAGAGGAAAAAAAAGGGTTAGGGCCTAGGCCCAGGACCACCACGAAGTTTCAGCCCTCAGGGGCTCCAGAAAACGTTCAGTTTACTCACTCAATTACATACACTGTTTTATAAACCCTTTAAAATAAAATAGAAAACAGTCCCTGGCACAGAATTACTGCTCTATTATACAGCAGTGATGAAAGCCACTGCTGTGTATTTGCTCTCTTTAAAGCAAGAGATAGTTTAACTTAAAAAACTAGGCGGGGGGAGGGGTGGCTGCAGAAACGCATGCACGAAAACACGCTGTGGGTGGTTCCCACCACATTCACCCAGGACAGAAAGGATCAGAGAGTGGGAGAGAAGAGCAACTTGTCTCTGCAGTGATGGTTGGCTCTGGAAAAGCAGCCAGGTTGGGGCGGGGGGAGAGGAACTAAAGGGGCTTAAGGGGATGGGAAGCAGCTGAAGCTTGACTTTGGGAGGCTGGAGGGTGTTTTAAATTACATGTACAGATAAAGAAGGGAAGCAGGTGATGGGGGTTGATTTGTTTGTGTTTACAGAGCAGTGAGACTTTCCAGTCAAGGCCTGTTCTCTCCTCAGCCAAACTTTACTTACATGATCACTGGAGACCAGGGTGACCACTCTGTGGCCCCAAAGGCCAGGAGTGTCTCACAATTTCTCCCAAGTGCCAGGTCAGCCCCACTGTGCAGGCATCAGTTGAGCCCAGGGGTCCCCAGCAATGATGATCCCCATGAGCTCAGTGTTCCAGCTGTTCCCAGGGTGGGATATGCAGCTCACCCCAAGGGCTGGTGGTAGCTTCAGGCAGACCAGTTCTGGCCCACAGCTGAGGCCTCCAGCCCACAGAACAGGCAGGCAGTAAAGACCGTAATTCTGCCTTACATCTAACAACCACCAGTTCTCAGTGCTGGTGGCCCCACGGTTCAGTTGAGGATTTTTTCATAATTCAACCAGAATTAATCCCTTTGCTCTCAAATCCTTCTGGGGAATAGATGTGCCTTGAGAGTATAAAGGTCACAGTGATTCAGTGCCCAATGAGAGATGACTTTACTGTGGCTAGGAGCAGATAGATTGAGGGAGTGAAGGAACAGGAGAGAAATGTATGGGAAAGTCAACAGTCAGGGTCTTAGAAGAAAAGTTAGTAAAGGGAAAAGGAGACCCAGAGCTCAGAATGCGCCTAAGATAGCAAGCTCCTTGGGGAGAGGGACGTGAAGTCCTCATACTGGGATAGAGTCCTAGGAAAGTGTGTGAGAAGAGATTGGATTATATCCATCAGTGTGCTCCCATGGGCTATCACAGCAAATGCAAGCAGGGATCTCAAAACAGCAGACTGACTGCCCATATCTTAACTTCCTGGTATGATGGCAGAGGTGCCATATTTGCCTGCAGCACTGGACACAAGTCCTCTTCCTTTCTCAGCATCCATTGGGGTGTTCTTCCTGGCTCTTTCATGTGGCTGAGCTCTAGCAGAGCAGAAGTGGTTATTTTCTCTGCATGGAGCATGTAAAAATATTTCCACAAGGTTATGAACTGCTGCCTTATGAGTAGATTCATATCAGCATGCTGCAAATGTGGCAGCACATTTAACCTGCTCACTCAGGAAGCCTGAACTTCCCTGCCTGAGAATGACAGTATGCACAAGTGTGACAGTCCCCAGCGACAGAAGGGAGGACAAAGCATCGCTGGATGGATATTCTAGGGAAGTTTTACGCCACTGCTAAGGCCAGAATTCATAAACCATTTTTATACAACTTGGAAAGGAGGCTTATTAGGATTAGTTAGCAATACAGTCACTGCATAGTTGCTGAAACAAAAATGTCAACTATTTAAGAGATGCCTGTTTTAACTGCCAACAATATCTTTGTCATGGACATTCAGTAGTTAAACTACTTTAGGGAGAAATCTTACCGATCTTTCAGTTTTGCTATAAATTCACACCATTCCTACATCACCTCCAGCTCATTTTGCACCCCTGTGCACAATATACATGTGTGCACTGTTTAGTCTGTGTCTGTTCTTCATGAGCTTTCATAACTCCCATCTGCACAGCAGCATGCTTTCTGATCCCAACCCTGTGTCGTGCTAAGTGTTTTCAGTTCCTGAAGACTGCACCAGGAGGTACTCAGCACCTTGCAAGAGCAGATGCTCGCCCTTATTTGAATGCAGTGAGAGCATCAGAAAGTCTCTCAGTTTCTTTCTGTCCCTATCCTGTTAAATCTTGGCTCATGTGAAGCTGCCTCACAAGCAGTGACCCATTCACATGTGGAAGTTTCATAAAATGTACCTGCCTTCAGAGGATGACATTAGAGAAAAATGTGCTCTTTGGCCCTCATTAAAATACAACAATTTTATTCTGTTTCATTGAGAAGTCCTGGAACTCCAAGCTTGGAACAGGACTTGGAAAATGATTGGAAATGGGAGCCAGTCCTTACTGGATAGGGGCCTTTTTCTCTTCTTGTGAGAAACCACAGTTTTGGCTATGTGATAAGCCTTTGAAAAAACTCTGAAGTTTGCACATGTTCTCAGGAGGGCAGCTAAAAGCTCCAGAGACTGCAGTAAGCATTCTTGACCATGGAAATGCAGGAGGAAGGCAGGGCTTCCTCCAAGCTGAATGGATCAGTGGAGCACTCTGTACAGAGCCACTCCCCTCCTGTGCCCAGCATGAGCCTGCCCAGGCATGAGAGAAAGGGATGCAATCCAACTGAAAGCAGTCAGGGAATGAGTGCCAGATGAAAAAAGGAGCACGGGACTGTTAGGCAGGGGGACTGGAAATAGCAGCTATGGTCAGACCAGAGGAGGTGTCAGATGGGTGTCTGGGAATAACCGAGTAAGAGAGAAAAACAAGAGTCTCTATGGGAGAAAGACTAGGAGAAAAACCAAAAAGAAGGCTAGGACTGGGACAAGCCAGGTGCTGGGACAGTCATAGTGGAGAGCTGTGAAGCAGGAGTCAGGATCAGGTAGGACATACATCTAGTTGGAGCCTCACGTCTGATGCTGGCAATAAATATGCAAATAAAACATCCCTGCCCCAATGGCAACAGAGACAAAAGCAGGGGATAAGGTGGTGAATTTTATATCAATTTTGCTAATTTTATACTTTGTGTGAGTGTTTACTGTCTCTGTTCCTGGTGTTGCTTCGAAGAAAGGTTAGGCCACTTTACCTTGAAGAAGGGTTAGGCTGCTTCACCATATATGTTTGTTCCTGGCTCACTGATACCAGATGTGTAACGTTCTCCCTACTGAATCTGGCCAAAAGACTCCTTTGGGAGCTGTACTTAATGACTCCAGGCTCATCTGCCTCCTTGACTGGCCCACCACCAGCAGTCCCTCTCTCTAGTCCTACTTGACTGAACACATGCTGCTTTTGAGCTCCTCTTTAAAACCAGGTTTATCAAAAAGGCTGCAGTGTAATCTTAATACCTGTCTTCAAAACAGCGACTGAATGCTCTGTGCAATGATGTTCTTTCAGAATGCTGAAAGAACTGCCATTTCCTATTCCTCTAAAAATTACTTCCTATTTCTTAGGTACCAGCATGTTTTTCAAACCTGGTGAGGTAGCTTTCACAAAGCCCATCTGTTAATTCTCTGCTAGAAAATTCCTTTAAGTATCAAAGAAGAAGGAAAGTGGATGCTTCCAAGGCATGGTAATAAAAGCAGTAGGAGAATTGTAGGGCTCTCAGGAGGCATGGCTTACAAACCCAGAAGTTAAATAAAACACCACACCTTGACTTCAACAGAGACATTTAAAAATACTGTCTCTGGCCAGTGCTGTGACAAGGCTGAAGTCAATGCAGGACTGGGACAACGCTGCGGACAGTTACCTGCACTCCTGTGTCTCCAACTTTCTTTTTAGTTTGAAAGTACCAGGTTGCCTCTGATCTACCCCTGTAACCAGTGTTGTAGTATTCCCTCTATTTAGGTGTCCAGAGATTTGCCAAGCCCATTATTAAGTAATGAGGTCTCCCACCATGTCCCCAGAGAGATTATCCCACAGCCTACCAGACCACATCGTTAGGAAAATGCTCCAGATAGCCAACCTAAATTGTGTTTAATTCAATCCCATTACTCCCAGCTGTACCATTTGGACCACCCTAAATATACCCATATTATTCTGCAGAAGGAGAAGGATGAGAGCTGGTTTAAGTTACGTTTGCCTATCATTTGTGGTAGTTGTTCTCCTGCCATCCTCCTTGCATGGGACTGCAATTCATTTTATGAAAGGAGGTCAGTGCTCCACTGGCTCAAAGAGCTCTTGTACCTCAAGCTGCCTGGGCAGTGTGGCCAGGACTTGTATGGTAGAGCAGGGAGCACACAGCCAGTTCTGCAGCAAAGTGAACTGTGGGATCTGCTTGGGGCTGTGTAGGATGATTCAGAGATATTTCTACCTTTGATGAATCCTGGCTCATGTTCCGGAATAAGGGACTGCTAGATTTTTTTTTTTTTTTTATGTTTCTGGAAAGGTGTATGGAGTTTTGCTGAGGAGGTTTCTACTCCCAGAAACTGGAATGTATAATTCCCAGACTACGGTCAGCAGCCAGCAGCTACTGCTTATGTCTGCTGAAGGGTGTTCAGCTTGGAAGAAAAGGTGGCTCCTACCCAAGAGAACCAGGTTTTTTCTTAACCTGGCCATGGAGGCTCAAGTTTGAAGAAGGAAAAGTTACCAAACAGAAAAACACAGCCAAAGTCTTGATGAAGGGGGCAATATGGAAACAGACTTACAGGGCCACACTAAAAGCTTGGCACAAGATAGAGGAAGTCTTGGGCAGGGGAAAGGAAGTCATGACATGCTTTCACAGCGAAAAAGAGAAGACCCAGTTTACCATGGGACCAGTCAAGGTCAGAAGAGACATGCTGGGCTGGAAAGACTCCATGGTGCAGGAAATAAGTCATGAACTTCGCAGACAGATCCCAGACCACCAAGGCAAACCTGACCCCCAGCCCAAAGAAATTCTAGAATGGTTAGGAAACTGAGGCAGGAAAATGAACTGAGGCTTTACTATTTTTTCTTGCTCAGCATAATGGTGTATTTATAATCTACCTGAATATGTCTCTGCTAATGTCCATCGTACATTTCTAAACAGTTTAACTAGAGGGCCCCCAGCCTCTAGTTAACCCAGGAAATGGGTTTAAGCTTTGGGGAGGGGAGCAGTAGACTCTCAAGAACAGGGAAATGATCCATGGGTATAGCTCTGCTACTCTCCCTGCAAATACATCTACAGACCCTGAAAATATTCAGACAAGGATGACAAGGACAAGAAGAAAGACCAGTTTTCATATTACAATCAACCAGACTAGGATCTGCACCCTGGAAGATACTTCCAAAGCAGTTGTGATCAAAGTCAAAGGGTGATATATCTGTTTGGTATCATCTACTAAAGAAATCAAATATATTCCTATTTTCTAAAATACTAGCTAAATCTACACCTTGTGTCCTCATAGCTGACACTGCAGGTTAACAACCAAACGTGACCCAATTCATCTCTCCTGGTGATTCATGCAGATGTGTAGATACAGCACTTAGGCACATGGTTTAATAGTAGACTTGGCAGTGTTAGATTTATGGTTGGACTTGATGATATGAAAAGGACTTTTCCAACCTAAATGATGGGGGCAATGAACCCCACAAAAGACTGGTGTGATGGGCAAAGCTATGAGTAAACACAGTCACACAGAGACCAAGACCACAGTGAACTCACTGTTATCAACAGTATCAGAGACTTGCAACTGCAAGATCAGTACTTTGTTTTCATGAGTCCTTTTTACTTTTAGTTTCAATTTAAGGAACATTTGTCATATGCAAAGCTAACAATAGGTTACGCTACACTACATTACAGTCAAACCTGCTCTGTATCGAGACATTTAGAACTGGGAATCCACCCACAGACAAAGCAAGCAAATAAATCCCGATCTGACTAAATAACTTCACATGGAGCCTGCAAAGGAACTCACTTTTGTCCTCAGTCTACACACTGGAGGAGGGATCTGCCAAACCCCAACCATAAATATTCATTAAAAAGCGTCTGCTTGGGATGCAGTCACTGAAACAGCCATTTCCTGCCCATTATCTCTTAGGGCAGGAAATCAACAGTTCCACTCATGCGGTTACCACCGAGCCCTCACCACGCGCACTCCCACTGGATTGGCTGAACTTTGTACAAATGAGGGCCACGTAGCTGTATCCTTTCTGAAGCCCCAAAATAGTACTTTCATGGCAGTAAAGCAGATCTGAACATAGTTGCCCTTGCATTGCATACTGAGCACAGCAGCTCCTAATATGATGTTCCACCTTGAGCTTTTGCTTGGAGCAAAGTGAATGGGAGCATACTGGCACTGTGGGTTGGGAGCATCTACAGAGAAAGATGTTTGTGTGACCAATAATTTGCCTGCTTTGCCCCTGTTACTGACAAAGATTACTAATCAAAATAATGGCTCCTTCTGCTGAGGACAACCTCAGGCTGATCTGATTGTGGTCTCTGGGAAAAGACTGTCTCAGCACCCAAGCTTGTTCTTTATAAGAACAACAGAGCTATGCTGCCAACTTCAGACGAACGAGCCCCTGAAATTATGCCAAGAAGCTGTACTTTCCATGAAAAACAAATCCTGATAATATAGGACACCCCACTGTAGAACTGCCACAGTTTACTAGCACTTCATGAAGAAGCAGGAGTAACATCTCAAGGAAAAGGTTCTGAAAATTATTACAAATGCACATTAAATACAGCTTTTATACTTACCTTTGGTTTCCAGCCTCTGATCACTTCCAATCAAACAATCCTTGATGTCTGCACCCTTCTCTATCACAGCATTATGACATATAACACTGCCCTGAAGACAGCACCTACAACATAAACACAAGCAAAGCAAGAAAATAATTTAAATGACAGGTAAAAAACAAAGGTATCCACTGGAATATCTAATGACTCTGTGACATGATCCTGTAAGTAGGTTCAGTTCAGCTCTTTTCTCAAAAACTCCATTCTTCTCTTGATCCTCACACCCAGTTGCTGGAAAAACTTAAATGCCAGGTGTCAGATTGGGTTTGCAAAAAAGTTTGCAGTTTTACCTCCTGTTAGAACAGCTTTCGTCTACACTTTCTCAACAGAATAAATACTTAACTGAATAAATAAAGACTTGGGACCTGGATCAAGTCTTGTATTTTCCACAGACAGTCTGGGTAACTGCGGGGGTGGCTTCTCTGCTCAGCTCCCCGGCTAAAAACAGGAGCAGCAGCCCAGTTTTTCTCTGCAAATTTTCCTGAGCAGTTTTATACATTCCAGCTTGCCAGGCACTAAGCAAAGGTGGAGAGAAGGGGCAGATCAATAGCTCAGCTGGTTGGCTTTGTTCATGTTACATTCAAGCACCCAAACATAATTATTCTGCAGTACTAAACCAATGAAACCCACATTAGACCTACACTACCTGCCTTGGGTATCTTCACACTCATGTTGCCTTTGACACCACAAAGTATGAAATGTTACACAGGACAGAACTTTAGCAAAAGCCACCTTATTCCAAAAGGTATTTGAATCTGTAATAATCAGCTTTCAAATCTGCCAATCCCATGGTCCAGAGAGGAAAGGACTTCAGAGTCCAGCTGCTGGGTTTGTAACTTCTCTGCTGAGAAATTCTGAGTTACTGCATTGCTCTGAGCCCCTTCTTCCAGTAAGCTGGAACTTGTCAATCTTTACTAGTATCTTGCTGTGTCCTGAAATGCTGTTCCCTCAGCATGATGAGTCATGCTAAATAGCATTAAATATAATTTCTTTCAAAGAAGGTAATAGCTGTGAATCAAATGATTTCTTTCCTTATTTTCACATGTGCAAAGGTAGGCAGGAGTCATTGAAGGACAGAAAACACAGCTAAGATGTATCTAAAAATACTAACACTGATCAAAACCAGATGATTGTGAAGAGGGTATAAGCGAGATCTATAACCCTGGAGAGATGCAGGTAATCTGCTCCTCCTAGATAACCCAGTATTAATCCCACTGTGAACCATAGCATCTCATATCTCCTTCCCAGTATTTCTGTCAATATTAATTACAATAACGGTGAATATTATCAGTCCAGCAACTGATCTCTGTCAAAACCATAAGTTTTTGGCTTAAATGACCTTCTGCACAGTGAGTTGCACAGTTGAATGACCTGCAGCCATTCCCCAATTTGGTTACAGGCACCATCACTACTCTCTGCACTAGTGAAGCATGGCTGCAGCGCACCATCAAGCTGGGTTGTGGACAGAACTGTTAGCCTGGAGTCTGAACTAACAGAGGGGTTTTGGTATCAGGTCAAAGCCTGAGCCTCAATTCTGTATTGAATGGAGCACTAGTCAGCCGAGGTCCTCAGAAGTGTGAAACATCGATCCTCGCTCCAGACCGCCGATCCCAAAATTAATTCATAGTATTTTCCCACTCACACAACACTATTATCTAGAACAAAGAATTTATCATTAAACATATTACAGTTCTGTTGCTTGTGTGAGTCAGAGCAGAAACCATCTGCCCCACAAAACCACCATTAATTCTGCAGGAGTAAAAGCAATAAAACTGGACCTCAGTTGCAGTGGTTCACAGTTACAACCCCCCGTGAACAGACTGTCCCCTCTGAACAATTATTCTTTTAACTCACTTAAACTCCCCCTCCACTGACCTATAAGGAGCCAATATGAGCAATTATTCTACAAGCAACCAGCTCAGGTTGCTTTGGCAAGGTTTTTACTAACATGTTAATAAGATAAAAAGCGGCAAAGATACACAGCAGACCCCTGCCTGTCTTTGCTCTCACACTGTCACAATCTGCTTCCTTTCCAATAGCCTTGTGTGCCCGCACAGAGGCTCAAGGCCATCGTCCTATGCAACGGCAGTTGCTGAGAGCAAGAGCAACTTGGCATTTATGTCGGACTAGGAAAGGGATCAGTGGAAGCAGGACTGCCCACTGCTGCCATCGTGACTTAGCTTTCAGCAGGACTAGCAAAGGGAATGAGAGAAGTTGCTTATTTCCCACTGAAATGGCTCCTATCCAAAATGTGCACTCCAGCATACCTCCTCCTCCTTTGCTTTGAGCCAGTCAGATGAAAGCTTTCCCCTGCAAACTTTCAGGTTCCCACCATCTATCACTTCTGCTGAGCATGAGAGCAGCTGTGAGTGCACTACACCTCTCAGCATTACCCTCATGCAGGAGGATATTCCCCAAAAGAGAGGGGATTTAAGCTGTCGGTCTGGAGTTCAGGCTGGAGAATACTGCATGTGTGTTCAGAGCCTACTTGAGCACAGGCTTTCAACTCCCCGAGAAAGAATAGCATTGTAACCAAGAAACTGCTGATGACATTAACATCAAAGATAATGGGGGTTCCTGCCAAACCATTTTTTGGGAGGGACAGGCCAGGGAACCAAGATGAACTTGTCTGTGCCAGGTGCTTGCAAATCAACCCTTCCCTGGTGCCAGGGTAAAACAAAACCCAAGAACTCCACCACCCCAGGAGTTTCTTAAAACTTATAAACCCAACCAACTGCAGAAGTTTTAAAGCCATACAATGCTCAGATTACCCCAATCACACAAACCAGCAGCAAATCCGGCTTTTATTGCTCAAGTGGAACAAAACTTCAAGAGATAAAAACACAATTTGTGGGTGTTCCCTTCACCCGCTGACAGATGTAACACAGCCATTTTGAAACCACTTGTAAATGCCTTTTTTCTTAAAAAAAAGTTATAAAGCCTGCCAAGAGAAGTATTTTGTGTGTTTATTTAATTTTTACTTTTTTTTGCAAGTTGAAGAGTAAGGAATAAACTTTTATTCTCTTACAGAGTAAATATCAGATCTCAGGGCACTGCTGTAGTCTCCTTGGCTAAACTGCCACCACAGTTCCTGCCTTCCGTAACAATTAGGTGCTATTAGCCCTCAAAGGTGCTCTGACAGCATCCAGCTTCATCAACTCTGGTGTGTGTGCACATACGCACACATTGATGTACTGCTTTATAATGCAAACCATATTTATTTTTTCCCCTGAAAATGTAGTATATTTTTAAACTTTTCAGCACGGTGAAAACGGATATCTCCTGACCTTAAAATCCAAAGAGCATGTTCAAACCCACAAGAGGAACTAATTTGGGGCATTTGATTTACGGCTGAAATTTCAATTTGAATTTGTTTTAAGTGTAATCACAAACTGAAAGTCTGGCAGCTGGGTGTTTTTCAGAAAATAAATAAAAATATTCAGTGTGCATCTGCATTCTAGAGAGAGCATTTTACAAGCCCAGTCCTGTAATGGGAACAGATGTAGCTAAAGCATTAATTTGTTCTACAGGTACAACGTGCAAATGGGAGCATATGAGAGAATGTGCGCCTAAGTCTGTGTCTGTGTGTCCGCTACGTGCCTGCATCTGAGAGACAGAGCCTGACTTTGGGGTGGGTTTTTTTGAAAGTGAGAGAACAAGAGCAAAAGGAGTAGTGGCCAAGGAGGCATGGGGGGATTACAAGGATTTAGGTCTTTAAACTGCAGACCACCTAACAAGATCACTCTGAAATGCCACTAATTTCAGTTAAGGCCACAGACCTCCCTTCCTCTGCCCTCCCTCTTTCCCCCATTGTAAACAACTAATCCCAGCAGAAAACAACAGAGAGCAAAATGTACACACATTCTGCAACATTCCAGGTCCTTCTTTATCTTTTATTTATTTTTCTAAAAGGTCAGCGTATGTATGGAGGGAGGGGGGGAGGGGAAGAAAGCCAAAAAAACCTCAAGTCCATCTCTTGTGTGGGCTTGAAGGAAGCTGGGAGAAAGCAAAGTCCAAGAGCACACAATATGGAGCTTTTATAGCACAGCAATTCCTGGACTCGGCTTACTTTCCCCTCCCTCTATTTGTGGCAAAGTCACATAGCTTTAAACCAAAGGACAGGGTGGTCGATTACATCTGAAAGAAATGTAAAGAATTGGGAAAGAATTCCATCTCCTGTCGAAATTATAAATAAGGAAGTATTAATCCCAGAGACAGGCTGATTTATGCAGCCCTGGAACTGCTGACTTTCAGCCTGAGTATCGGTCTATAAATCAAACTCTTAAAGCAAGTGTGTCAATCGCTGCAGCACTGTGATACTCAGGCAAAGCAAGGCACCTACCACTGAAAGCAGGAAGACTGCCAGGGGACTGAGGTGTTGTACCCTTCTTAATTTTCTAAAGTGTAAATCTGAGATCAAACATCCTTTGGGGGAACGGGAAATCAAAATACGCAGTGCTCAGCACACCGGGAGCAGGCAGCAGGAGTCCAAGACACAACCCCCTAATTACAGGCTACCCACTGATTATTTAGGACTCTGTGATTAAAGTGATGAACGCTCCTGGGAGAAAGGGGCTTAAGTAACTGAGGTCAAGACCTCAACTGCAGCTCTCGCCCTGGTTGTGCAAGCTTAGGAAGGTATGAATGTCACAGGTTTGCCTTACAGCAAATCTCCTGAAATGCCAATGGAAGTTATCCAGGCCTGGTACTTTAATCCAATTGTGCCAAAACCCCAACATAATCTCTGTTGGGCAGCAAAGCAAATGAGGTGTCTATAATGCAATGCTTAAAACCGTAGACTCACAAGAAAGAAAGCCTGGAGCACAAAGCCTAGGACAGCCTGTTGGTACCGCTCTGCCGTGCCAAGAAGTTGGGTCTCTTGCGCCTCCAGATGAGGTACAAAATGGAGAGACTGACGGGGGAGTTAAAAGTAAAGGGTGACATGCCTCAGCAGCTACTTTGCTGACTGAGGGGTAACAGATGTGAATTCCCCTGGCAGCAACATCCCCTTCTGCCCTGGCCAAGAAGATAACAGCCACCACAGCCACCTTAACAACACTAAGAGGTGGCAAGGAGTCAGGGAGAGCTCTAAAACCTACCAGCAAGCCCTGAAGGAATCCCCTGCCAGGTAGTGAGCTGGTGGCTGGGACTCATGATGACAGGGGTGAGGCACAAAGACCATGGAAAAACAGGGGAGAGGAAAATCACTATTAAGGAACTTGGGAACCTACAATGTTGCCTTTACCAACATGCTTTACACACCAATACATTTTTACATCAACACACTTTCACATACAAACACAAGAACTCCGGGCACTATGAATTTCACATTATACACTCAAAGTAAATACCAAAGCTTGCAATAGATGCCAGCAGTACACGCTATAATTTATAGATACATTTCAAAGCAAGCATTCGTAAGTGAATTTGGGCTTTGATCTCCTGTTTTTCCCCTTGGGGGGTAACAAAATCATTCTACCAACCCCTCTAAATTCTTCGCCTGTCTCTGAGGGTGTTTTCACTAAGGAACTTGTTTCATGTCTCTTTTCTAGCCAAGCTCATCACTGTGGTATGGCTCCTTTACACTTCTTCCCCACACCCTAAACATTTTGCATTACATATTGCATATACTTGCCAGCACTCGTATTTTCCAGAGAAAGTTCAACTGACCTTAAAGGATTGCCTCAAACCTACCTTAATGTGTTTTATTAAGTGAAACTTAGGGTGCGGGGGGAGGTCGCCAAGAAGGTCATGCCTCACCTCTGAAACTTCAGTTACATCCAGCTGATCTTGGAACAAACAAATTGGTGGCCTTTTATGTAGCCGCAAGCTCGGGGTCACACACTTCAGCAAAAGTACGCTGCAAGGAGTTTAAACCAGGAAACCCCACACACCGGAAAACTGACCACCCTCTGGATTCTCTCTTGCAGAGTGGGAGGGCCAGGTCCTACACAATTTTACAGACACTTCACTGATGGCCAGGAAAAGTTATTCGTGTCTGTGTGAAGGAAACAAAGCAGGAAAATTATACGTTCACTACTACCTCTAGGTTTGCTTCACTGTCCCACCAGCTCGCACAGTCAGACTGAGCAAGGTAACAGGACAGTGAAAGAACACCTTCTCTGGGGTTTTTGAAGCACAGTTCTGGGTTGAGAGCTGTGGCCCTTCATAAGACATTATTGGTTAAGTCCGTTATATATCATATGAGCTAGGTTGACATGAAAAAGGTTTTTGTAAATGTCACCCTTACAACTGAACCTGGCTTCTTAGATCCAAGCTGAAACTGTTCAACCCTCGTCTCCCCAGGAACTTAAGAAGCACAATGTGATAATTTCTTCCTCTTCCATACCCAGGTGGGGGAAGATTTTAAAGAGCATCAGAGACGTTCACACCCAGATTCCCACCAAAATCCAACAGCAATCGGCTGGTGGTGAAAAATCTCCATACTCTTCGATTAGACACATGTGGTTAGCAGGAGACAGAAGCTTATTTATAGCTCTGAAGTCAGACATAACCCTGTCCACCTGAAGAAGCAGATCAGCAGAATGACAGGAGATATTTTAAAATGCCACTTTTCAGGGCTCATCTGTGCTTTAAGTTCAACATTTGATGTACAAGATGTTTGGAAAACTGGGACGAGCTCCCTGCACTATCAGGGAAACATCTGCATCTAAGATTAAAGAACAGGTGATTTATTTAAGACAGACTGATGTACCAGGAAGCTAGCCAGAAGAAATTTTTTTTGAGGAGCTGCTAGTAATAATGTTTCAGACACTCACAAGATAACAGGTATTATATGAGAAATTTCCTCAATACATTAGATACAGTAGAATTTGACTTCAGTTGAAAGTAATTGAAAACCAGTTCCACAAGTAGCTCCACCACTTCCTACTTACTAGTTTCCTACTTTGCACTTTCTTCCTCAATTCATCTTCCTGAAAGCAAACTCTGCTGGCCAGAGGTTGTCTCTATTCAGTATCTTACATAGCATGTGCAGTGAATTACATAGTAGAATGAAAATTATAATTCCTGACCAAAAATGTACACAGTTTAAAACCAAGAGGTATCACAGAAAGACAGAACTGCTACATAATCGAGAGAAATAAGACCCCTTTTTACAGGTAGGGACTACAATACACATAGTTTTCTACATGAATTTAATTTTTATCCATATCCATGATATACTTTATCCCTCTATTTAAGATGAGCATGTGCTTTTTCTGAATGTTCTCACTTTTCATGTGCTTTCTGCAATATCTATTCTAAACTCGTTCTTCTTTCTAGGGAGGCAGGGAGCCAATCAGCAGCACGAGACAAAGTGTCCAGGAGACAACAGCCATCTTAAAAACATGGTTCAAGATACAAAATGTTTGTGAATTTCAGTATAAGCAGATCTTTATTTTCAGCTTTGTAAGCTATGGTGCTGGAAACAACTTCACCTCCTCACTCCTTTTCATGAGGTTATGTACTGTAAAATATGTTGCCTTGGCAATAGGATCATTCCTTTGTACTGCCATTGTCCAAGGGGAAAAAGACTAGTTATGCACTGAACCCCTATAAAGACTCAATTCCACCCTGGTTTTAATTAGAAATTTCTTCAAACCGCTGACTGTTTCTACATCAGGTGCTGATTTGGCACTATTGAGGAAACAACCAATAAACTTCACAATCAATCTGCAGTTAGTAGTCAATCCAGCTCACCTTGCTTGTTGTTTTCTTTCTTTGTATATTTTCTCATAGAAAGTAGCAATAAATTGAAGATGTGGTAAACTAGAGTAGCCTTAACCAGTCACATGTGGTCTCTCTCCAGTCCCCTCACTGAGCAGAATTACAGCATCTGTCCACACAGTTTCACACAGGTAGCCAGAATACCTTTAACAAAATCCAGTGCATAACTTACTGTCTTCATATGACTGAAGAAGGATGATGCTAGTTTTGGCTGACAAAAAATTTTTGGCGCCAGTTCTTTCTTCACATATCTGGGTACTTTAGTCCTTCATACTAATTTTCACTCCAGCCTATTCTTTCTGCCCGGGGAGTCAGAACTCCCCAAGGTTTATCACATCTTCCTGTGGGACTCTTCTAACTTTCCCCCTCTGTCCTCAACATTCACATCACCTCTCTGCAGTTTGTAACTCGAAGCCTATGGTGTCGCTTCCCTTGCATTCCAAGTTTTCTGATGCTGCAACACTTTGCAGTTTGCTGGCATCACAGTGCAGCCTGACCCAAAACATATCTGCCTGTCTTTTTAACCTCTTCCCTTTCCAAAAGGTGATCTTAGCTGTGTGCCACATGGGGAACTTCAGCAGTTCAGTTCTTTTGGCTAGTATGTTTGTATGTGGTTCCAACAACATGCTGTAAACCTTGCAAAGATATGCAGCTATTATTGTTCAATTATTCCTGTCCCTGCACAAACTCAGTAACCTCAGTCACACCTGCAACCCCACCCTTACAGTTCCTGAACCAACTGCCCACTGCATCAGGCTACCTGGCAACTGTCTGCTGCAAATTCATTTCTGGAGGGAATTCTCTCCTTTTCCCACTGCTAATTCCGGTTTGGGATACAGTTTTTCTGGTAAAGTTACAGGTGAGACAGGTTTAGTTTCCTTTGTTGCTCTGAAGATCTGGTTCTTTCTTGCTGTGGAGGTGGAATCTTGGAGGTGAAATCTAGAAGCAAATCTTGGGCCATTTACTCTCTCGGATAATCAGAGCAGTCTATTTATGATTTCCATAAAAACATCATTTGAAGCAGAATGCTTTCCTGTATTTCCATGAAAAAAGAAAAGCAGCAAAATACTTCATTTCAGACTATATCTACCGCAGAGTCCTTATGGTACTGACTACCACCACGTCAACAAGAGCTTTTCAAAGCATGGCTTACAGTAGATTCAGTATTTATCTGAGCTTTTCATGCTTGCCTTCTTCAACTAACCTCTAAGTAGTCCAAAGACCAGATTTTTCTCCCTACTAAACAGTCCCTTCCCCTGAATCTTTACCAGGCAAACATTCATTTTCCATGACCAAGGAAAAAGGATATAATGTGCACATAAAATGGCCAAGCTTCTTCCCGTAAGTGTATACACTGGGATAGTTTTACTAACAAACAAGAGATTTCGAAATATTTATCTGCAGCAATGGAATAAAGGATTCAACATGTTTTTCCTGTTAATATTATTTGTAACGCTCAGAGCGCTTCAGCACAAGGTCTTGTATGACTAGAGCAATTAGATGTTCCTGCTGCTAGAAAGTAGCAAACTAAGTAAAACAGTAAGACTGGTAAAAATAAAGCCAATGTTTGATAAAAACCAACAAACCAACTGCTGACTGCTAAAACAAAAGCCAGAACAGGAACCTGAAACTAAATTAATCCATCCATATCTAGATCTCATTTCAAAACAGCTAAATGTGCCTAAGTCTACCAAATGAAACAATGTTATAGAACCATAGAATAATTTGGCTTGGAAGGGACCTTTAAAGGCTATGTAGTCCATGCCTCCTTAAATGAGCAGGGACATCTTTAGCTAGACCAGGTTGATCAGGGCCCCATTCAGCCCGGCCTTGAACATTCCCAGGGATGGGGCAGTCCCAATTTCTGTGGGCAACTTGTGCCAATGCCTCAAAACCCTCACAGTAAACTATTTCTTCCTTACATCTAGTCTAACTCTACCTTCCTTTAGTTTAAAGCCATTAGGCCTTGTCCTATTGCAGCAGGCCGGGCTGAAAAGTTTGTAACCATCAATCTTATAAGCCCACTTTAAGTTCTGAGAAGCCATAATGAGGTCCCTGGAGCCTTCTCTTCTGACCAACCCCAACTCTTTCAGTCTTCACAGGAGAAGTGCTCCAGCCCTCTGATCAGTACTATATCTGATCCTATGTATTATGTATGGCCCATAAAGTTGAGAGGCGTGGGAAGAGATATTGACAGTGAAGAATGAGGCAAAAAAAGTGGTTGAGTTCCTCAGCCTTCTCCTCATCTGTTGTGACCAGCTTGCCAGCCCTGCTTATCAGGGGATTAAATCTACCAGGCATTACTTTTCATTTGCAAATTGCACAATCCCCCTGGGCAATCAGCTTCAGTCAGTCCATGGGTGTTACAAGCTGTCCCTTTGCAAGAGAGCTACAGTGAGGGGACTCCTGCACCAAAGATGCAGCAATCCAGGGACCCTGTTTTGCTGCTCCACCCCTGATACAATTAAAGGAAAGAGAAGGGGCAGTCCCGAGCCACTGTGGAGACTAAGGACACACACAGCTACTGCAGGAACATCCACACAGACAGAAGTTTTCAAGGGACCCATGATTTTAGCTCAATTAGTAGATTTTCTCCAACTATGTAACTCAGTGCAGTCATTTGTCACTGAGCTCTAGGGAGCCATCCAGAGGGAAAAAAGAACCGTTTTGCCACTGCAGCCTGTCACCTGGGCAGTCAGCATCTCTCAGCACTTCTGCTGTTGTATAAATTACATCCCTCCCAGCTTGGTCAAGTAGGTCCATCATTCAGCACATATGTAATCTTTGCAATTTTATTGTCTCATTGATGGAAGAATTAGCTGCACAGTGGGAAACACATTAAGAAAGGACTACCAATTATTTTGCCCTGTTACTAACTTCTTTAATCCCCTGTAATCTCTTCTAAGGGGGGATTCATATCTACTCAAATCACTTCACAGGAGACATATATAATGTAACAGAAGCCCTACACACCAAAGCAAACAAAAAACCCAGCTTCTGGTACTCCAGAGTATCAAATGCACCAGCCACTGCTGGAGGACAGATCATAATTTGTGAACGGTATGCAATGGACTGTCCAAACTAACCCCAGTTACTTGATCCATTAAGTTGGGAAAGTTATCATCACCTAGGTCATGACTGCTGTTCCTCCAATAACAAGGCAACCACTGCCTAACAAGATACCTGGTTTTGCTCTAAGCACCATGTGGTGCTCCCATCTGCATAGCAAGAATTTATCCATTTCAGAAGCTGGTATTAAATGTGGGGAGGCTATTCAAAAGCTTTTTTCTGGTTTGGAGATATAATTTGTGAATCTTGACATGCAGGAATTACGGCACAGGATCCTCAATCACATTATAGGAAAACTACCAAGAGATAAACATTTTAAATTTAGTTTTTGGTGGGTTTTGTTTGTTCGTTTTGTTTTGATTTTTCTATATTGACATAGTGAACTGAAGCTGCTGATCACTTTCACAGCTGAGATGGGAAAAAAAAGAAAGATTCAACCCAGAGAAACTAGAGGTGATGGAGAGGCAAGGGAAATAACAAGGCAGTACTATGTAGCTCTTGATAAATGAACATAGAATGCAGAGCAATTTTTGCATTTGACTGTTCCCAGTATCCCAACTTTAAAATAAAAGATTTATCTGATCTTTCTTTCTTCTGAGTTATCTATACACCTTTGTCTTTTCCATAAGTGTCCTACTGCAGTCTTCTAAGCCTACTGCTCCAAGTTGGTGCTACTGCAACGAACATTCCTGGGAATGGTCTTCAGTTACCTCTCACATTTGACTCAGGCATTATTATAGTAGACCATTAGTCTGGTTGAGCTGCTCATGTCAGCATTAAAATGTATATTCTTTAAATGACACAGTTTTTATTCACTTCTCAATGTAATTTCGTAAGTTTCTAATATACAATACCTTAGCTGGTAAAACTGGCTTACTTGCAGGACATCTGCTGTGCAATAAAAAAAAATGCATGAAATCTGTCAAGGCACTTTATTGTGCTCATTTTGACCCATATCAGCCAACACATACTGAGTTTCCAATTAATGATGAAGACATTTTCTGAAGATGTGATTAGATAAAGCCTGAGCTGTTTTAGAGGCACTTGGGAGAAGAGGTATTTATAAGGAGTTGTCCACTGTGGACAGTTTAAAGCAAAACCACATCCACCTGTTGCAAATGGATTCATCAACATGAGAAAGAATGATTAGCATTTTAACAAAAATCCATCAGATTTAACCAAAGTAATGAAAGAGAGTCAAAATATACTAAAAAATACATAGAAATCCTTCACTGCAAGCAAGGCTTCTTTCAACAAAACTCATCAGCTAGAGTATTTCTGTTTCTCACTACCTGTGTATGTATGACTTCATGTCCCTCTAATCTTAAGACTTACCATGATGCAATAAGAAATAATTTATCAGCTCAGTATCTGTGCAGATCTACATAATATTAATTACACTATTCTTTGCAATAAAGATCCAGGGCCTATAGTCTTAATTCTGATTGGAGAGGAATAATTACAAATTTGACTCCAGTGCATCAGCATGCAGTAACCATAGAGCAGCTAAAGGGGGTAAACCTCTGGGACTGTGAGTTTTCTCACTCTTTGGTGGCTATATTGTTTTCATCAAGAGTGAATAGGGATCACATTGTTTTCTAGAATTGACAAAAATGTTACCCCAAAAGTCAGTTTATCTCTCTTAAAAATAATATATCACCAACTGTACGATGCTTGTGGAATCTTGTGAAATGCTTAACATAACAGCTCTGGGATCGATTTAGGATTTAGAACTCTACTAAATGCCAATGCAGACAAACACAAGATGATTTGGAACTCTTCATACAAATAGTGCTATTTATACACTTAGCTGCCTCTGCGATTTAATGGTAGAGCTGCTGATCTCATACGCAAAACCATACCATTATGATTGTGGCATCAATTCATTAATCAAAATGACAGAGGCTCTCAAGATCAAATGAGAGAGGTTCCTCTACTTTTTATGACAGTCGTGCCTGTGATACTGCTATACTGGATCCATCTGTGATTGAACTGGAAACCAGCTATTTTCTATACTCAATGGAATTCTGATTTATGATGTGCTTGAAATTACTGTGGATTTCTATTAAAGACAAACACTTTGTGGTAAGGTACCATACTTACCTGTAATTTAGTTATGTAACAGTAGTATCCTCCATAGACCCCACATCCTTTGGGGTTTTATGTTTTTCAGATATGCAACTTTTAGAGCCAACTTGGCATTTTTTAAGAGTTTGGCCTTTTTCCTGAGGCCCTAAGCAAACCTCAAGCCATGAAGGAGCAGAGAATTTATACAGGTCTGCACAGACTCAATCAGCAGTTTCCTTTCCACTGACATCCACAGGAAGCCAGCATGTATGGAAAGATGGGGGCATGCAGACATCAACAATTACAGACAGGCCACTTTTCCCACATTTGGAAACGTACAGCTCAAGGCTAGCTATTTAGTCCTTTAGTGCATGAGAAACCTTTACTAGGTGGCAGATTTTCTCTTTGAAAAATTTATTCATTTATTCTATTACTCAGCATAGGCAATGGTAAAGGCTGCAGGATGACAAAAAAGGGCCAAAGAAAATGACATCTTAGGTGAAGTGGTAATGTTCAAACGTAAGAAGAACATTTCTAGCTGGCAAGCACACCACCTTAAAATGTGCTTTGTGCCTCAAATGTTTTAGGTATACTCACTGATCCAGGCACTAAAATAAAGCTTGGAAGAATGACACACAAGCTCATAGATCCACTTAACTTACTTACATATTCTGAAGATGACAGAATCTACTGTAAAAAGAAGAAATTTATGTTCCAAGACTGCAGCCCTCTTGTTAGTTCCTTTCACTTGTGCACTGCTGGACTGCTTATAGAGACTTATTTGTCACTTGGTCTTTGGAAACACAACCCCTGGTATCATCTCTTCTGGCTGAGGATTCTTTACAGGACAAAAATTACTGACTCAAGATCTATCTAGAAGAAGAAACTACAAATATAGGGAACTAAGGTACAAAAAGGTAACTTACCCTTCCTCAATTGTAACAGAATTCATGATGATACAGTTTGTTATCTTAACTTTGTCTTTTATGGTACACATGCTGCCAATGATGGAGTGTTTGATGGATGTCTTCTCCCCGATTTGTGTGGATGACCCAATGATACTGTCTGATCCAACCTGGGAAAGAAAAGAACAGAAACTAGCAAAAGTACGTGGAGTTCTTTGATTTATGTTCTGCATACACCTCTCCCAAAGCATGTCTCAAGCATTCATCAATAAAGTTTACCCTGCTTTACCCTGAAGGATCCTTGGCAGAGGAAATACCTGAAAATTTAGGGCCCACCCTATAGGCAGACAGTTAGACAGTCTTCCCAAAGCCTGTTAGCTTGGTAAAACTCCATTAGTGGATCTGGCTCTGTAGGCTTCATGCAGAAAGGTAAGCAGAGTAGGCACAGTCCTGCTGGTACACACTGGTTTCACTCAGGTTTGCCCAGTGAGACCTGGCAAAGGGAGGCCTGAAGCTGGTATTCAACCAAAATGTGTAAGCAAGAAGCAAAGCTAAAATATTGATCCTTTCTGGGTTCCGTGTCCTTAGGGTGGCAAACTGCTCAACTACCAGGAACGGCCATGAGGGAACAGGGGGCTGCAGTGTCTGACTTGGGAGTAAGACACACTTTTTACCAAACTTTTTGAAAGAGAGAGACTGAAAAGCAGGAACCCATGGGTGAGCCTATAGAAGATTCTGGGCTGTATCACCTACAATCCACCATTCCACACCTCAGGACTTAGCTTCACTTCCAACAATGGGACTGAATTTTAGCAAGCAGTTCTTGAAACAAAGTGGTTGCAGACTACTGAAAGAGCAGAGATGGGAAAAGGGAACACTTACCATGCCTCTATCAGTGATCTGTGCAGACCCATGAACCAATGGCTCTTCCAGACCCAGATTAAGCAATAATTTGGGAACCTGCATGAAAAACCCACATCACAAATTAACATGATAGTGCTGTACCCACACGTTACATAAACAGTTCAGAGATGGCTTTGGTTTCCATTGCACTACTGTATTTGCCATAAACATTTTAACTTAGGGGAAAAGGTAGGTCACTGCATTCAGGTGTCCACCAGCTATGTATGATTTATCACCCCCACTTTTGTAAAGGAGACAGGTATACTGCTACCACAGTGCACTATGTGTCTCCTTTCAACTCAGCTTCCCACCTGTTGAGAAGCAGTGGATCAGCAGCAGCAAGCAGGCTGGCTCCAGCTGAACACAGTGACATCCTGTATGTTACCACAATGTCCAGCATCTGTCATTCCAAACGCAGCTCAGTGTGTTTTACACTGTCCAGCAAAGCAAGGAAGGGAAGCAAGTAACAAATATAAACCAGTAAACTGGCATAAAAAGATGACTGCGTCCAGCCCACTCCGTAAGAGAGTATTCTGAGGCATGGGCAACAAAATTGTATTTCAGATGTTTAAGTAGAAAGAAACTAAAGTTGATCAAGTGGCTATTCCAGATGATAGAAAGCTGCACAACAAAAGGCTCTTGACAGGGAGAAGGCAGGCGTTAGATAAGCAGACAGAGCAGCAGTGGTAATAAAGAGAGACACAGACCATGAGGTAGCCAAGAACAAATCCATGGAGAGCAGTGCTGAACTGGCTCCTGAAAGGAAGGGGAGCCAGCATTGTAGGAGGATGGGATATCACTCCATCATTCCTCCTTTTGTGGGTGAAAGAGTAGCCTGAGGCATTCTGCATCTCCTGGTGTCAGGCTGAGGCCAAGGTCACACACCACAGAAGAAGTGATGACAGCAGGGATGGGGATGTCAGGGGAGGTGGGAGCCTTGCAGCAATGCACAGACATAGTGCTACACAGTCACTGGCAGGGGTGATGCAATGTATAATGTCTCTTGGTAGGACAGAGATGGCAGTCAAAGGAAAACAGGAGATGCGGATGTATGAGGGCTAAGAGGTCTGTGTCACAGCAAATTGTACGGCTGAATGAGAGGCAGCATGTGCTGGGGCTGGTGTGGAGCTCTGCACATGCTGCTTGGCCAGCCAGGATGTGGGCACTGACTGTCCATCTGGGAGGTCATCTGGAATCTCAGCACAGTGATGGTGCAACTGAGTTTGCCTCAAGGGAGAAAGCAGTACTCATTGTCTCCCTTTTCTCTACCCAAGCACCTATTTTTACAAAACTCTTAGAAAAGCTTATCTCCGAGATCTCTATGGCTCTGTTAAATTTGTCTGAATGTTGCCAGCACTTTCCAAAGCTGCTATTCAGGAACTGCTACACAGCACAATTGTGTAAAATTACTTCCTTAGAAAGCTGGGATAACAAGAGCTGATGGCTAAGGAGTGAACCTCAAAAAGCAAATCCCACAGATGTGAAGATGACGGGATCAGACGAGCTCACATTTCTGAGATATCATTTCAATTTGCCTGTTGTCCCCAGTACACATTTTCACATCTGTTGCTCTTTATATCTTGAAGTTTGCCCTTCCCACTAGACTTGGATTTAGTTTATTTTTTAAAAAGCAAGAGTAGATTAGATCCTTCAGTCCAAGGTGCAGGCACTACAGAAAACCACCAGGTTACCAGAACACCACAAACTAGGAAAACCTGCCTGGATGATGCTGGCTGGGTGAAGGGATGTTGTCCTGATGTGTCACCTGACACAAAGATCCAAGAGAGGAACACACACTAAAGCATACCTACAGCACAGGTTGGAAAGATGCCTACTGTCCAGTGTTGATCTGCAGGAAGGGAAAAAAATGAAGAAAGGCTCTTGCCCTCCTCAGTGGAAAGGTGGTATGGTGAAATAAATAAAAGATTTCACTGGCCAGAGCAAAGCTCTTATTAGAATCAGTCAGTGGTAGTGCAGCCTGAGGGGTAACCCACAAAAGCTACAAGCTCAAGCATTTTGCTCTGAAAAGAAAGGTTAGACTGGGGGCAGGAGTCAGAGGGAGTGCCTGGGTCAAGGGAAGGTTTAAGATGTGTTTGGATTTAATTCATCTTACAAAGAAACTATTTCCTGCTATTGAAGATAACTCCCTCCTGAACCCACCTGCCCACACACAGGCTGCAGGCATCCAGAAACCCAGCTGGAAGTGAAATGATGTGAGCAAAGTGTTTCCTCACCAGAAGGGCAATGGGTTAGGATGCCATTCCTTCCCACAGCTACTGGACTGGACTGCTACTGCTGCATGAGTCTGTCCTTTGGGACCTCAAAGTTATAGGTCCCGACTTTGCAGCTAGGGGATCAGAATCAGGTCTGTGAAGGCCAAGACAAGAGCAAACTAAACACCCAAAATCTTCCTTAGAGACCAACAAAACAGGTAACCTTGCCCCCCCCGCCACCAAATTAAATGTGCATCTTTTATGAGGATTAGAAAGAGCAGCAAAATGCAATGGCACTGAAAAAAGGAACTACTTTCTCACAACTTCTCATTAAGCTCCATTTTATGTTTTACCTCCACATAGTTTCCTTAGAAATTTTACCATCTTGAAAAAGCTCAAAATTCAAAGAAAATCCTTTCCAGCATTGAAGGCCCCAGTGTGACTTTGAAACATTAATTCTTTGTACCACCCAGGAGCAAACATATTTCCTGAACTAACCAAAATGTAGAATATTTAGGTAAAAAAAAAACCAACCAAAACCAAAAAACCAACACAAAAAAATCTGTATGGAGTCTGACTGGCTCAACTCAATAACTTTTTACTGAAGTGGCTGCTGCCAAATGTACACGCACACTTCCCTTAGCAAGTGGTATTCTCCCTTAACCCTTTGGGCACACTTATTCCTGCTATTTTTGGGGAAGTTTTCTCTTTCTGACAGCAGTGCTGCCTCTCTTCCTCATCTCCCTAAGCACAAAGCAAATCTCTTTATTTCTCTGTTCCACTACAAGCATCAAGGAGAAGGCTCCAGTGTATAAACTCATGCTGCCATTCTGCAATTCTGGTTTGCATGAATTAATCTATTAATGTTGTCAAAAAGAAATCAACTCAGTCTGAGAGCAAAGGCAATGCAGTGATCACTTCCAGAATTCCCAATACAACTTTATCACCTTTCCAGCCCCCCTCCAGAAATCTTGAGTCTTTCCTTACTGGTCTTTCAAAACTAGAGGAAACTGTCCATTCCTGATAGCAATGAAGTTCATCACTAGCAGAGCAAAACAAAGAGAACTTGTACATTGCATCAGCCAACGTAGTAAAAAACCCCCCAAAACCCAAATCCCCGCCACACAAAGATGTGAAGAGCTCTTAATCATCAGCTTTTTAGGTAGTACAGGATTTCCCTAATTTTCAAGTGTGATTTTTTTATTTTATGAATTCTCAGTAGTGTGAAAGTGAAAGCTGCAATAGATGCTGCATCAGATTGAGAGTTCACCTCTGTATGTACCTGGAGTACCACAGTGGGAAAACCTGTTCACAGAAGTATTCTTTTATAATGGAAATGATTAGGCAATTTAAATGAAAGGGTAGTTTAAGTCTTTCTTCAAATTGTTAATAATCTTTGTTATTATCACAAACAAATATCCGCTAGGAAGAGTCCAGTCAGAACTGATCTTACTTTTAAGACATGGAGGTCATTGATTATGTGAGCTATCAAAGCTACTTCCATTCTTATTTTCCACACTTCATGGCTCTTTGGCTGCAGGTTTTGCTGCTCCCCAAAAAACACAGGAGTGTGTAGGGTGAGGGTTTTCTCAGCTAAATCAACTCTAGAGTAAATCAGTGACAGAATTGTTCCCTGGCCTCATGTCCCCATCCAGCAAGCAGTAGGTGTAACGTGGCACTGGTTCAACTCCCACATCCTCAGCTGTATCACAGGGAGTCACTCACTCCTGCAGGGTGAAATGTTCTGTAAGCTACTGCTGCATTCCCAGGTGGCACTTCTGTATTTTCCTCACCTGTCTGTTGGCTTCAATGTACAGCCCAAGAGTATTCACTCGGTAGCACAGCCCCTCCTTCATGATATGGACATAGCAGCGCACTTTTCCTTCGTGGAGAGTTTCGTTCATATCTCCTCTGTGATCATTCCAACCAGAGTTATCTGGAGCAGGTTTCAGCAAGCTATTATCTTCCTTTATGAAACTATAAATGTCTGGAGAACACACACATGCATGAAGTTAGACAGGATTTAATGAAATACTTTCTGAAGAGGAATACTATTAAAACACTGTCGGTGAAGGGAAATCTTCGCTTCACCTCATCTCCATGGCTCAGCAATCATTAACAGATTTTATCACATGTAGTGAGTAAGTGCTTATTTTTATTCTGCAGGTGTGAATTAAGGAATCAGGACAGATGCAATGTTTTGCCCGAAGTCACACAAGGAGACAGCAGAAATGCTAAAAATAAATTCCAGGATCTGAGATCCTGTCCAGTTCCAGTACACGGTGGTTAAGGCTTAGTCTGTTGTCCTATCCAATTTTAGTAACTCCCTCCTAAAATTACACTTTGAAAAACGAATCTAACTTTTTTCCAGAGAAAAAAATACAGAGCACCTAGCTTATTTGCTTATGGTTTACACCAAAATAAGGGAAGACAAAAAATTTATATAGTACACAATACTGTTTGAAAAAGAAATCTACTAGAATCTTTGCTAGGGAAAAAAAGCTTCCTCTGCTGGGGAAAAAAAAGCTGAATCTCTAAAACAGTGTTTCAGGCTAGTTCTGTACTCTACTCCATAACTCAGCTGTAGCATATGGGCTTTAAAACTTCTATAAACCCAAATCTTTGATATTGTTCTGACCTAGGGATGCTTGCTCTTTTTTCTTCTGGTCCTCTTCTTTGTTGTCTAGTCCTTGTTGCAATGATGCAGGAGAAGAAAACTGTTTCCTAACCAGATGTGGAATCAGTTCACTCCGAAGAGATGTGATTGTCCTGGAGAAAGAGATACATGCAGTCTGTGAATGCTACAACTTATGTCTTCATTTTCTTTGCATAACATCATCAGACATTTTGCACACTTCATGAGGATGAATCAAAATGGCAAGATGTTAAGATAATGTCCACTAATCACCTGCTTCCTTAATGCATTTAAATATGAAGAAATATTCAAAATGAGGAAAAAGCTTCATTTTCAGAACTATATCCCCTATATTTTAACAGAGATGACTATAATTTAATATGTCATCATCCTACAATTCATACTTGTGCACAGATGGAATGCAGAAAGTACCAACATTGTAATGACAAAAACTGAAATCTCTTTATGTGGCTTTAAAAATGGCATCAATTGACAGGAGAAGAGAGAATAAAGTGCTATTTCCTCTGCACAGAGGAAAAACCAAAGCAGCTCGTTTTCTTTGCAACAAAAATATGGAAATGCTCAAGGATATATGAAATATCAGATCTTTAAGGTAAATTTCTTATGATGCATACATTAATGATATTCCTGCTCAAATGACACATCCAGAACATCTTAAAGACCCAGTCCTTTAACCAGGAGAAATTAGGACATTTCAGTTTAGGTCCCAAAACTTTCATGCTCTTTAGATGCTCCAACACAAAATGTATAAGCGAACAGAAAGCTTCCAGAGGGTTCAGCTGGCATTACACCCATCTTCCCCTTGTACAGACTTCAACTTTTATTATATTCATTTTGACACCCCAATACTAGAAGGTGGAGAAGTCACAAGGGGTTTTATCCCAAGCCACCTATGCGTTAAACAAGGATCCCAATCACTAGATTGTCTCTACTCTTGCATTGATTTATACATAGTAATGAGTCAACAAAAAACTCTCCCAAAAGACAAATATCAATGCAGAACGCCTATTGTACAATGGGATTACAACCATGCTAATTCAATTTTGACTATGAGAAGAAAATTTTATTTTTCAATAAAGAATTCGGGGAAAAAACCCCCAAATCAACAGTTTTAACAGTTGGAGTGCAGTCTTAAAAGAGCTTTATTGTTGTTGTTTCATTATTTTAACAATCTCCATTTAGTTACTGAATTGTGGATTATTTAAAGTAGTACTTGGGAAAATCATGTGGAAAATGAACTCAAACTTGGCATGTGTAAGAGGAAGTGCTAAACTTCAGACGAAGGACTGGGAGAACTAACACAGTGAGTTTGGCTAGAGGAACTCAACAAATAATAACCCACAGAGAAAGAGGAGTTGTTTAGAATGGAAGACAGCAAAACTAGGAACTAACTAATAGATTAAATTACAAAAGGCAAGTACTAGAATGAGTACAATGAAAATTATTTTGGTTGGCAAAATCTCTAGCAAAGGGGGATCTTAGACAGTTCAAAACTTAAAACCAGCTCAAAGCCCACCCAGGCCCCTGTTCAGGTCAGTGATAGTGAAGCAGACCTAAGGATCAAAACAGTCTTTCCTGTCTCTGGCTTTGAAGGGAAGATTCAGATGTGATTGTCAGTTCAGCCCTATGAACAAATACAGCGTGTTTCTTTTTCTCAACAAACTTTTTCTTCAGTCCTTAGTGCAGGTTGTATCACACCCTCTGTCCTGCAGCCCACCTCTGAAATTTAGCTTTTATGTTTTATTAGAGACAAGGAAAAGCCCTAGTCTTTAGTCTTTCCTCCTGCTTGAAAATAAGATTATAATCACCTTCAGATAGCTGTATTTCAGGAACTAACGAAGCAAAACACTTCATTCTTTAATCACCGAATTTCTGCCTGCTAACCACTTACAGGCGCGCTCTGCCGCGGTCGCGCCGGCCCTGCGCTCCCACACACGTGTGGCTGTGCAGATGGGCAGTTTACTAGCTCACAATGTTTGCCTGCAGCTGTGCCATTCAGCAATGATTTCCTGCTTGGGTTTTATACTTCATCCAAAACCGACAATCCTCTGTTTCCCTCAGAGGCTGGCTATGGCATTTATAAGATATATTACCTATAAAATACCCAAGTATTTGGCAGTCTTAAATAGTCTGATGCAGAGGACAACACAACACGGTAGGAAATGAAAGCAGTGGAAAGGGGAAAAGACAAAGTTTTGCAGTTTTGCCTGGTTTTTGATGGTTTAATCTTTCTTGGCCAAACTCCTGAAGCTTTCCTGCAATTCTCTGAAGTACTAGCCACATTCCTTTGCCAAAGGTGGAGCAAATCTCTGGGTCATCCATAAGATGTGGCTCAGAAACACATCCTTCTTACTGGAAAAGGAAAAGCAGGAAGGTTTGCCTCTGCTTGCTGTTGAAGCAATTTATATGCAACATTAAAGGAATTTGCATTTGGGAAGTAGTAAAAATACACAGTAAGGCCCTCTGTGAGAAAGATTTGGGAATTTTTTGCAACAGATCTTGCAAATTAAGATATACAAAGTGATAGCGTGAGACTATTATCTGACTCTCAACAGAGGGAGAAACCAAACATCTAGCTGGAACTAGGAAAGAAAGGAAATGCAGAGGGACTGAAGACCCTTCATCAAGAAAGCGAAAAAATTAGCAGGAGTTTGGAAGAACCAGCTACATCTAGTTACAGAAGAAGACAAACCAAAAAGGTTTCTGGTCTAGTGTATTTAAAATCCTTACAATCAAATCCCAAACTTCACATGCCTATATTAAGAAGAAATAAACGTAAGACTGTATAAGCTGAAGAAAGCATCTTTTCGTATTTTCCTCAGGTTTTAAAACATGGAGCCCCCTGGTTTCTAAAGCTCGTTGTTTTTGTTAGCACTAAGAAGTGAAAATTAAATATGCACTGAGATCCACAGAAGGAAAAATCTGCTACAACCAGGAGAAAGAAAGTAAAGGGGTGAGCGGAAGGAGAGGAGGGCACACAGAATTTTGGCAGAAATCCAATTCTAAGCCAACGCGGAGTAAGCATGCTCTTGACACCTCAGAGCAAACTTCAGACAGCAGAGAGCATAAACATGAACCTGCCTTTGAGAAACATTTGCCAAAATAAATATGTTTTCACAAAATCTAGCCTAAGTGACAAGCCCTTTTTCATGACTTTTCCTTCACTAAACTTTGATTTTTGAAGTTCTATCTGTCTGTTTTCACCTCAACAGAAAGTAGCAGGTTTTCAATGAAATCACCGAAGATGGAGAGTGCTGATAGACATCTGCTTGTAAATGAAGAGAAGGGGACACACTGATCTCTGAAGCACCTTATGTGGCTCCAGTATCCTGAGAACAAGAGTTGGCAGCAATTTTGAAAGGGGTTGATACTGATCACATTTTAAGCATGCAAAAAGAAGTATCTCTGGCACGGACTCTGCCATTCACGCAGCAGATCACAGCTACAGGGGATGTTCACAAGAAATGGTGCATAAGTGGGGAAATGAAGACAACTGGGCAGTTGAAATTCATGGTGCAAGTGCAAGAAAAAAACTCGGAATTCAAGTAAAGAATTCAAAATCAAAAGAACCTCCTGGAAAATTCAATATTAAATGTACCCAAGAGCTTAGAACACACATCAGTTACTTGCCATCAGATATATGGATTGCAGACTCAGACTCAGGCACTATAAGCCTAGAATATTCAAGGTTAATTTTATTTAAAACCTAAAGCATTAAGGTGCAAAAATGGCTAACTGGTCAGACAATCGTTATTTTACCAAGTACTGTTATTACCAGCAAGACATAATGAGTGGTATAGAAGATAGAATAAAAGATAAAAAAAAAAAAGGATAAACTGGTAAAAGATAGAATTCCTTTATCCCTGGTCCCTGTGCACTGTATGTATTCCCAGTGTTTCTGGGATTTTTACATCTCAATAAAGGCACAGATAAGGTTCACGCTAAATTAAAAAGTTTTACTTGTGAAAGAACATTGAGTGAAAACATCTTAGGTCAATAAGCTTAATATTTAAACACAGCTATGCAGGGGTTTTCAGAGACCTTTAACCATAAATAAACTTAAAACAGTCTACAACATGGCAAAATTAAGTTTGTATCTATGTATGTTATATTATATTATGTTACATTATGGCCCACAGAGGGCCAACTTTTACTTGCTGCTGAAATGCAAATGCCTCTGGGATGAAGCTTATTGAAACTTCAAGAAATGAAGAACAATGTAGCCAACTGAAACACAAGAAGAGTTTTTGGGGAAAAAAATAATACTGTCCCCTTAAAAAAGACAAAAAAGGATTTCAGAATTATCCTTTAATGGACTGTGATTTCTGCTCTTAGATATATGTACTGCTGGAGACTCTGTCATAGGACATGGAAAATAATGGTTTTGACCAACGATGGTAAGGAAAGGATGCTCATAAAATATTTTACAATAATACAAGTGTCTGTTTGAATCTAAGTTTAGGTGACCTTGCACAAGTCTAGGTAACTGTAGGTGGTGTTTGGCTTGATCCACAGCAGGAATAGGAGCATCCATAGCTTCTGCTCCCTGCAGCTAATTCTCACTAGCTTCAGGCACCCTAAACACAACTGTCAGTTCCATTTACCGGCTGTCATTCATTTTCATTTTCCATGTTTAATGTTAAACACCATAAAATAGTATTAATGAGTATTAGCATTCTAATATCCTCCCTGTTTTATTAATCTGTGATGAAGCATGAAATCTACCATTGCTGTCAGCACCCACCTGTGAAATCTGCTGTTACCCTCCATGGGTATTTGCAGGGGGCTTCCCTTGCTATCACAGTCAGCACAAACAGCTACATCTACAGGTGCAGACAGTGTTTGAGACTCCCCACTACAAACAAGCAGATCATCAGCCCTTTTATATCTATTTGTATCCTTTTTTTTTTTTTTTTTTAAACAGGCAAACATTAGCTCTTGTACAGCTATGCAAGCATACACTGGGTTGGGTTCTCATCTTAGCTCCACGGCCTTCAACAGAGATTCTTCAGATCACATCAAAAGAACATGAGGCTGTATTTCAGACTGGTGCTCATAATTATTGTTAGAAATGTATACATAAATACAACTAAACAAAACCTAAGGCAACTTACAGTTTTGGCCAGAAAGGAGTTGCATGTTTATACAGAACAATAAAGATGTAAGAAAAAGGGAGGGAAGAAGAAGAGAAAAAAAAAAAGAGGGTGGATTGGAAGAAAGAGAAAAGTTAATTCTGAACCCTGTAGGTACATAGTTCATGGTTCTTATAGTTTAGAGGATAAAGTCAAATAACATTTTAAAATTCCATGTAAGCTGGGAGCTCTCTTGTTGAATCTCAACATTATTTTCTCCTGATCCTTTGATGGAGATTAAAAATTTCCATGTGAATACAAAGAAAGAAACAACAGTTACTCTCAGATTTTTTCCCTGAGCATTTAATGCTCCAAACTAGAGCAGCCAGCCACCATTCCCATCTCCTCCCCCCTCCTTCGAGAAAAAAAAAAGTCAACTCACTTTGAAGAAAAGACAAAACAGACAAAACAGGGTCAGGGCAAGGGGGATTAGGGAAATGATATTTATATCATGGACCAAATTAAAATGTCAATGCAAGAGGCAGGCAAACAGCCCATGCCACATATATACACCAGGCATGTTTCCTCAAGGAAACAGGAAAGAGATTTGAAAAGAGTTAATGCAGTCCTGAGTTAATACCACCTGCCTCAGACTCAACACCACTTAAAAGACAGTGTTTGGGTCCATTTCCCACAATGCCGTTTTAACAAGCACAATGGAAAAAGGAATTACAGCACTTTTCCCCTTCTTCTCACTGATTCATTACTAAAAATGCTGGAATTTCTGAGACATCCTAAGAATGCGGAGAAAGCAGAGAAGGACTACATAAAAAAGGAAAAAAAAATCGAGTGATAAATCTCTAGGGTGTGCCACATCTCTGCAGAAGGCTAATTCTGCCCTTACACCTTGCAATAATCCTTTTGCCTCTGTTTCGTGTACCCAAGACAAATTACAATAAAGGAAAATTCCAAAGTAACCAGGCAAGCCAATAAACTACCAGGCAATTAATTGTGCCTAATTCAATAACCTGCAGCACTGGTCACAGCATTAAACATCTGTTGTATCTTGGTATGTTCTATTTCTCCTGTTCTACTCTCAAAATTTGGACCTCAAAAAGAATAAATACATTTCTCACACCCTGACAATTACATATTAATTAATTGTCAGTGTCTCTTATTTTTGAAGTTAAAAGCCTAGGGAGAAGACAAGGAACCTTCAAGAAATGTTCTACTTAAAGGTAATTCCACATGACTGCATTTGTGCTTCATTTGTCTTTCCATACTATTTTCTAACTAAAACCTTCAAGCCTGACAGCAACATACTCCCAATGCTCACAAGAACGTGCATGACTCATTCAAAAGCCATTACACAGCAAGCCAGTAAAACTGCACAGCTTTGCTTTGCAGGCTCAAGTTTATGAATGACTTCCCAAAACTGCAGAATCATCACCAAAACCTCACATTCCGGGTGATGGAGGGAAAGCAGAAGAGACGCAAGTGACAGTCACAGACACCATAACACGGAGAGGAACCAGATCAAAGTATGAAAGGGATGGTATGGATGCAAACCACATAAAAGCTGTTCTCAAGTTCCACCAAGTCTGGATGCAGTTAAAGGAGCTGGGATCTAACTTCCACTTCTGCCAAAAAGCCCTTTGGGAAACAAGGCAGCTTTCTGAAAAATTGACCACAGAAATTAAAACTCCTCAATTACATACTCAAATCCTTTGAAAGCGTGTGCACACTCAGCTCAGGTCATCTAAGTAACCTTAACTCTGCCCACTTGCCAAACAGCCAGCAACACCCCACAGCTCCCGACTAACACAGCTTTCGCGCAGGAATGCCAGCAAGTTTAGACATTTTTAGAACTTCTCTCTGACCAGAAGTCTCTGAGGCCGTCGGAGGCCACCCAGGGTGTTTGGCAGGTTGTACACACTGCTGAGGAATGGATCTCATTCATTCCCAGACAGCATCCCATTCTTCTGAAACAAGCGCACCTGCAACAAATGTGATTCCCTGCCAGAACTCATCTTTCCCGTTTCTCTCCCACCTCCGCCTTTGCAGCCATCTGTGGCTGAGTTACCAACTTTTTTCTAAATGCCTTTGAAATGAGGCTCCTTTTCTGAAAAATAAACAGAGGCATTCTGACAATTTGCCTAAACAAGCACACATATATGATGCATTTGATAAGGCTGACATGTATCCATAAACCGATGAGCTATGTACACTTTAGGTGCATAATTATATATTCAGATAAATAGATTTAAACATTTCAGACTTGTGGAAGATGTGTAAGTGTCAGAAGATACAGACATGGCTTGTAGCTTCACATGGGCAACCTCTTCCAACCCGCTCCACCGGTATTGCATTACAGGCACTGGAGATGGCCACATGACTTTGCTGTTTCTCCATGCAGATACTGTGTTTGGTGGTCTGCAATCAAATGGACTCAGTTTGACTAATTTCTCTCAGCAGTCTGCAAAATAAACTGGAAGCTCTGGTGTGTAATTCAATCCCACTTTCACCTGTACAAGTACAATTTCTACACCATTCTCCCCAGCAATCACTCTACCTTAACTCCAATCCTCTACACTGATTGCTAATCCTTACTCCACCCCTCCCTGTAGGACAACTCCTCTGTTCTTTTTACCATGGTGTTTGCAAGATTATCTTCTTGTCTGTGATAAGACTAAACTTTTTTTTGTCTTCACTTTATCCTTTCTTGAAGAACTTTGAGAGCTTTTAGGCCAATGAATCTCATCTCCTCTTTTTCATGAGACAGTTTTTATTCATAATAATATTTCCAGGTGGCATTAACCCATAAAAGTTTGGTGTAAAATGCTGTGTGAGCTATAGTTCATCTCTGCATCTTTGATTTAGGGGAAACATCACTCCTTCTCTCCATTCAGCTCTTGGACTTCTTCAAAACCAGTTGCTTAACTAGACAGCATTCAACATTTCCCATAGACTATTTAAAATGTTATACTCCCCCTTTTTTTTTTTTTTTTAAGTTTTTCCACTTTAAAGAAATTCACAGTTGCTCCTCTTTGATTCAAGATTGTTTTAAGATTAATGCTTACTTCACGCTTTAGGCTCCTTATCACATTCAAAATGGAACTCAGAGTACCATTACTGATTGAATGATGGTTCACTAACTTAAGGAAGACATTTCTTAGCTGCTCTATTCATGTATGTGTGCCCTACCATCACTGGTAGCATTTACTGTCCCATCTATAGGCAGGAAGTTAAAAGTCTTCCACCATTGTAAGTCAATGCAATAATAAAGCCAGCAACAGTGTTACAGACATATTTATGATTGTTTATGTTTCATCTGCCTTGCTAAGGCACAATGAAATTTAACATTGAACTAATACCTAGAATAAAAAAATGACAAGAAAAAGTGAAATACCAGGAAGACAGTAATTGTTTTCTCTCTTTACCCAAAATTCAACTTGTCAGTAAAAGGGGACTTAGCGTTTCAGAAGGATGTGTCAGCGACTGAGGTGTTGCAGAAGAGAGATTTAGAAACAAAACAGAGAGGGGCAGAAAGGAAAACATTATCTTGAAAATTGTACATTCAGATCATGTGAATGGAGAATACAAGGGAATCACGTTTTCCACTGCAAGAGACATATATGTGATATCATAGTGTTAGGATTGTATCCTCACAGGGAGGTGTCCAGCAAGGCGAGATAATAACTTTACTAAAGTATTATCTTACAATCAAGTAGTGCTGGGTACAGAAAATGTACTGCATTGATAAAAGAATGCTTAGGGTGATACAGCCCAAGCAGCAATGATTTAAGAAGAAAAAAATAAAGGGGAAAAAAGCACACAAAGATGGGTAAACAAATTACTTCTTGGCTCCGAATTCACATCTTGAGTGAAGACAAAAGTCAACTTGATTGAAGGCTACCCAAGGAAACTGAAACTACTTCAAACAGTGGAAAAAATAGTTAACCATTTTTAATATTTATTATCAGATCAGAGCAAGCCCAGCTGAGGCCACCAAGAAGGCCAAGAACACATGACACAGGAGGAGAAGCTGAGGGATCTGGTTTTGTACAGCCTCGAGAAGAGAGAGCTGTGGGGGAATGTGATTATGGTTTTCCACTACCATAAGTGAAGTGATACAGAAGACAGACAGAGTTTTCCAAGAGATGCACAGTGGGAGAGCAAGAGGCAACAGATTCAAGCTGCAACAAGGGAAATTCCAGTTGGGACATAAAGAAAACAACTTTTCAGTGAGTGGTACTGTCCTGAGACAAGGCCCAGTTTCCATCCTTAGAGATTTTCAAAACTCAACTGCAAAAAAAACCCTGTCCAACACAAAAGTTAGACTTGAGCAGGAGGTTGGACTAGATCCTGCTAGACATCCCTCTCCAATCTAAATATTTCTATGATTCTACAATTGAATGACATCTTTCATGTCCTCCCTAAATTCCCTTTTTTTACAGAATCCAAAGGGTCATAGTATGATGCTGTAAGTCCCATTAAGAGAACAAAATTAACACATTTTAACATTCACCTTAGAAAAGAGCAGCTTGGGTGCACAGAATACTGTGCTGTGACCAAGCACGCTTTGGAATGTCAGGCATACGGCCACTGTGGAGTATCATGGTCCCACAAAAAGGTTTGCAGTTATTGATGAAGTTGATCAGCTCCAATTCAGCATATCCAAAGATATGTCTACTCCCAAGTAGTCTGCCAAGAGGAAAAGGAATTGTATTTCTTACAGAAGGCATTTGCTGAAAATCATAATGTGTTTAAACCTAGTTTGCATCATTAGGGCTTTTCCCCTTGAGGTTTCAGGAGTAAGCTTGATTGGTACCATGGAAAGATGTTAACAGTAATGATACCCTGGATGAGGAGGACATCAACAAATTTTAACTCCTGGCATTTTTAGTAAGGAGTAAGGAAAGCTCCAACAGCTGGATATGTTTGACAAGGAAAGGAAATGGGAAAGATGAATTGCCATTTCACATTGTAGTAGATGAAATGCACTAAGGAGGAGCCTGGGTTGGGTTGACTGTGGGGTGTTTTTCTCTCTTTTTCTCTTCCTTGTTTGAAAAGCTACAATCTATTTGCCCTGACTTCACACAGTATACTTCCTGTAGGAGCTATTTGTTTATTTATCCATTTTAATCACAAGGAAAGTATTCATTATAAAATCTCTCTTTACAGCAAAGGAGAAACCTTCCAGCCACACGGCTGACACATGTTAACTCGCAGGTATTCACAGAGCAGTTTCTGTTTTAAGCCATCTTTCAGGCAGCCACACAAAGACCACCAAAGCTGGGTGTTCAGCTCTGCCAGACCTCCCCCAGCCAGCAGCCCTTGCCAGGAAACACAGGTGACAGCCTGAATGATAAAAAGGCATTTAGAGGGGAAAAAGAAAAAATGCACTGGTTTAGTCTGGGCAGCACCTTAATATAAACCTGCAGGGGCCTTTGTGTACAGCAGAGCACACAGCCATCCAAGCAGGAGCTCCAGAGACAGTCACTTGCAGCTCCAGTTTCCAAAGATCTCACACTGCCCTGCCCTTTATCAAGGGAGGAGAAGGGTGGCTCTGCTGCAGCTCTTTTCATGGCCACAGATCACCCTACACAGCACTGAGACAGCAAACCTTCCTCTCCCCTCTTGGTGCTGGCCCAGCAGAGGCTCTCTAGACACAGCAGAGGGGAGCTGAGCTGAGAAATGTGCTCTGGGATTGCAGCTGAAGCAGTTTGGAAAGGCAGAGCACTATGACCTCACACAATTTGCTCATTTATTTCAGCAGTTAAAAAAAAAATACCAACGCAAACCCCAGTGTTTAACTTTGTAAACAAATCATACTGACTTTGGCTATAAAGTTTACTGCAAATTTGCTCAGTTTAGAAAAGAGTTTCTCCACTGGCAAATTCTGGCAGGCAGCTCTCCAGTGCTGGAAGAACTGCAGAAAGCTGATTTGTTTTCTTAGCTAGAGCTCAGACTCTCACGGGGTGCACCCTGAGATGAGGGCTCCCCAGGGAAAGTGGATTTCCCTGGCGGCAGGCAAGATGTAAGCACTCAGCACTCCCAGGATAAGGCACTGTGAATTGCTAACTCAGACCTTTTAAAGTGAGCACAGTGCTGCTGTTTATCATTCGTGCCTTTCCAGTTCCACACATGATCCTTCTGGCCACAGGAAGAGCTGCCCACTTCACAGGTGACTGTACCTAGGAAATTGTGGCTTTTTCTACATCCAAAACTTTAGAAGGACTAGATTCTGGACAAAATGGTGATTTGCAAAACACAGTAAAATTTTACCTGGTTTTAGGAGGAAGAGGGGTGGGGGATAAAGAGGGAAGGACACCATAAAAGTATGTGAAATGTTCTAATGCATAGGAGGAATATGCGCGTTGTCAATTTTGCTTTACATATGCCTACACAGTCTTTAGAAATGAAGTCTGAAGATCTTCTTATGTCACAAAGTGCATGTGACACTCAGGTGGAGAACAGAGAACCCAGAACATCTGAGCAAACACACACTGGCATCTGCCTCCACCAAATCTGAAATGACCAACATTCAGAGGTGGTGCAACTAGGGTGCCTAAAGAGAAATTGCCCAGAATTTCCTATTTTAAGTTTTCGTCTTCATCTGTTTGTCAACTTTGCCAAAGTGTAACTGTTTTGGCTGAAATTACCCACACCAGGTGTTTCCCTCAAGCTGATTTTTTGGATAGTGTAATCAAAAATGTCTCAGCTATTTCCAAGAAGAAAATTATGGAAAAAACCCTTTGTTTTGACCATGCTAAAAATATGTCATCTGCTCTGCTGAAAAGCTCTGGCACTTCCATGCTTAGAATCTGGCACAGCACAGGGTTTTCTTTTCATCTGGGCATTACATTTGTAAACAGGAAAAGTGCCCATACTACATCAGGCTAAGTCTGAAAAAACACTGTTTGCACATGCTTGGAAGAGACCTGTTTGTTTTGGGATTTTTTACTTCTAAATGGTAGAAATACTTCTACCCTGGGCATGCTCCATTCTCTCTTTTCTGCAAAGTAATTGAAGTACTCATGCACTGCTCCACAGAGAAACAGAGCATGCTCCAGGCCAAGGTTATAAATGCTGAGATGGATATTCTTGGAAGTTTAGAGCATCCCATCTCCTTCTGGTGGGTGACTCGAAAGGTGATAAATCTATGCTGGTAACAGCTACTCCATTAGCAAGAGTCACAGACTCATTGATTAATTCAAGAAGTGTCACATACATAAATATATATACACACACAAAGAATATCATGGTTAACTGTTTGGGCACTCAAATTAAGAAAAGCTAGAAGCATGTTGCTTATACCTCAATTAAGACCTTGTGTGTTCACATTACGATACAACCCTTAAAAAAGACATCTACTTTTCCTCTCTCCCCAGTCTCAATCTCTTCTTCCCCCAATGCAAAGATGGACTATGCCTGGGGGATGAATCACCTTTGTGTAATGAGGCAGAAGAATGACTGCCTCATTTGTTAGAACACGTGTATTAAATGTACAAGGCAGGGGGCTGCAAAAGGAGAAAAGAACTGCTAAGATGTAAGGCGAATGAATGATGCCTGAAGAACTGATTTTAATTTATTTTTTTTTATAATTCCCTTCTATCAGATGATTTTATGGATGATGCTGAATGCAGAACATAAATCTAATTTCTGCAGGTTGCCATTGATTATCACCCTGCAACAGCTATCATCAATGGAAAAGATTTTTTTCAACATTATGAGTTCCCTGTATAACCTTAAGAACTGAAAAATGGCATATTTAAGACAAAGATGCCTCAAACCTTATCTCTTGTGTACCCTGGTTTCCCACTTTCAGAAGGGAGAAAACCACTGCTTCACTAATAGAGGTGCTAAAAAGACAGTTAATGGGCATTAGAGAATCAGTGATGAGCACCAAAAGGAATGTTTTTATTTTTACCTTTCCAAAACAAAGTATTTAACTTATCTTCAGAATATGGTTTAAACAGGAATAAGGCTGGCAGCCTTCAGCTATGCACAACACTGAACAGTATCTCCTTCAGTAAACATCTCAGGCAATTAATGAAGCAATGGTCACAGAGGGGGAAAAAAACCCCCAAACAAGGTACAAAGTCATGTAACTGAGGCTGTACCATACAATGTGGGAAAAACAAAAGCAAAAAGTTGCACAGGGAGCCTCAGCTGTGGCACTTATTAATTGGCAAGTGCTACAATTTACAAAGTTAGTATTTTTAAATGTGGCTTTTTGTATGCTCAACCTGTAACTAAGGTTGGATTAGCGTATTCCTGACAAACTCTGCACTGATGAAATTTGAGAAAAATTATTTTGGGGACCTTATTGATTAGGACCACATACTACTTTGCTTTAGGCAGCCTTGATCTGGCCTTGGACCTTCTCGTCTACCTCAATGAGGGGGGAAAACAGCAGTCTCCGTATGTCTACAGGTTTCAGCTGTGAGCACGGTAAGATTCTAACAAAGATAACAAATGCTGCCATCTGTACCTGCACAACTGACTTTGGGCACAATGCCACCCATGTATACATATAATATAAATGCATATCATATATGTTCTTAAGCATATTCAAATTAAATGTAGAGGCATATCTTCAACACTTAAATTTCCAAAGCAAGTTCGAATTTTCCATGTTAACAACAAAAGGGGTTGCTCTATATCTATCTCCCTTCTGCCTTCTTCTAAAATTATGTATCTTACTCCACCAAGCCAAAGCTTTAGAAATTTTCAGGAAAAACAGAACACAAGCTACCACGCAATTTCCCTTTGGTCCCATTTTTCCTGGTAGCAGCTTTGCTGGGATTGTTAGCAAGCCAACTGTCAGCACACAGCAAAGAAATACCAGCGCACGTCTGTGCAACATGCGGGGCTCACACAGCACAGGCCCACATCCTGCCCTCTGCTACACATGAAGTTCACGGGGGAAAGGGAATAAGGACTCTCTTCTTCCATCTGCTCCGAATGCAGCAGCGAGGCAGGATTCCAACCTAGCACTCAGGAGAGTGCCAAAAAAGGGACTGGCTACTGTGCTGGCTGCCACTCCAGGGCCCCAGGGGTGTGAGGCCCGCCAGCTGTGGGGTGGAGCCGTGCCCCCAGCCAGCTCCAGCCTCTGCTTCTGTCTCGCTGCTGGCTCAGCGTGTGGAACGATCGCTTTAAGAAAAGCAATATTGTGCAGTTCATCATGTGGTGCAGGTGTTCACCTTCAAGTATCCCTGCCCTGTGCTGGCAGAGCAGCTCCGGCAGCACACACGGCCTGTGCTTGCCTGTCTTCCCATACCACAAAGCATGGCACCTATGAGATCCCCAGGCTGGCTTTGCTCTGAAGGAGGAAATGCTGAGGAAAGGAAAGCTCTCACCTAAATACAAAGGGCTCATATTTTTAACTGACTTCCCTCCCATGCAGAGGTGTGACACAACTCCACACTCTCTACCAAGATCAATCTCAGCAACTCTAATTTCACTGATGAAGAAAGGAACCTGGTGAAGAATCAAAGGCCTCCACTGAAATAAACTCCAGGGTTCAGGTACCACCAGCAGAAAATTCAGCCCATACAAGAGCTGCTTCACACTGAGGTCACAGTTCCTGCTCAGACAGGATAAATCCAGCTGGTAGCAGGGTATGGTCTGTGACCTCTTGTGAATCTCACGTGGACTGACCCAGAAGGCACCAGTGTTGGGTATCCACCGCAGATGCAGGGATGGAGACATTCATCCGAGGGCAGAGCTCCCAATCTCATACTGGCACCCCTGTGGAGAGGCTGCCAGTGTACTGCAGCTGATTAAAGAGCACATTTTAATCAACCTAGGCTGGTGAAGCAGAAGTATGGAAAGAAGAGAAGGAACAAATTCCACCATTCAGAAATAAACTGCTATGGGCAAGAACTTCTTCAGCTGTTGCCCAAGCCAGCATGGAACCACAAGCATTTGAGCTTGGTAGGTTTGGACAGAATAGGGCATTTGCACACTTGATTTCACTAGTATCCAGTGCTGAACTAGTGGATGAGTGATAGATGGAGATTTAACTGCCAAAATGCATTTTTTCCTTCAAGAAGAGGAAAGAAAAAGAGGTTTAAGTCCTGAAAAATAAATTCCCCAGGTTTAAATTACATTAGAGGCATGGTATTTTTTATTTTTGTCTGGACATACATATTTGAGGGTGTTCTAATAAACAAAATATTTCCTCTGACTTTTATTCAAAGGCACTAGCAAGTTCTGCCTTTTAAAACTCAAGAATTTGATTTGCTGTAGTGCAATAAAACTTCAGGCAGGATAATCATAAATTCTGGCCTTTTAAAATAGTTCATAAAATGTATTAAAGGACTACAAATTGAGTTATAGGCTACCAAACAGTATTTTGACCTCTTCTAACATCCCTCATCATAGAATCTCACTGCTGCCAAACAAATACTGATTATTTTCCAAACAATCCCACCCAGAAGAGGAAACAAGTGCATAGAAAAATCAAAGGATGTGTCTAGTACCACAAAGCAAGACAGTGATAAAGCTGATGAAAAAACCCTTGGTATCATCACTTCATCTTGTAGCTGAATATTCAGCCTTTTTCCAAAGCTGCCACACAGCACAGTTGTTCCAAATCCTAAAGTAAGATTTATATACTTAGACATAACTAAGGTTTAGCCACTTCATGTTCTTTTTTTTCACAGTTTTCATATTAGTTGCTTATAACACATATATTAATCTGAATGCCAATTACCCTTACAGGTACAGCTATAAACAAACTAGATTCACCCAGGCAGAGCTTGTTCTTGTCAAATCTTTGCAGTTAAGCTGGGACTCACTGAAGAAGAAACAGATCCCATACAGATAACCACATCAGTTTTCACGTAATGCTTCAGCCTGGAAGTAATCATAATTTTCCTCTACAAAAGCCAGTTGTAGCATCTGAATTTTTTACTGCTGGGCAACATGTTTTCAACTTTTGTATGTCAAAAAAACATTTGAAAATATGTAAATGCTTCACTGAGCTACAAACAATGAAAAAAGGTGTTCTGCCTGCCATCAAACCCTGCTGTTAAAATATTAACACAATGTAAATATTGTAATATTGAGGAAGTACACTGTGTCAGTACTTCCTGGCACCGTACAAGAGCTTCACTGTTCCCTTCAGTCCCTGCTGTTAGTTTTAAACACGCACAACTTAAACAAGGCATCTGAGCTTCTCCAGTCCTGGTGCAGAATTGCAGAGAGGCAAAATCTTACTGTAGGTTCTCTCTAGACTGAAAACCAAAGTATTAAAAAGAATCCTTAAACCCAAACAATTATGTAGATGTCAGTACTTTTGAGGCAAAAAAAAAATCCCCAGAGACTTTCAAAAGTCTTGGCATACTGCTGCCAAACATGGAAAGATCTTTGGGTATGCACTGTCCTCCCCTTCCCCAGAGAAGAAAAACAAGCTGCAAATGCCCACCAGTGCCAGAAGTCTGAAAGCTGAAGTTATTCCTCATGGCAAAAGTCCCATTCCCCAAATTTGCCAGTTAAGCACATTACTTGCAATTGACTCTCAATTGACTGAATAAGCAGCATTTGTGTAATAAAGAGAATGAAGCAGCTATCTACCATTAGTAAGCCAGATGTTGCTATCAGGTCTTAAGAAACGCTGCCTAGCTGCTGTAATGATCTATTTGTCATGGAAGTGTCACAGAAAAGAAACACAGCTGCAAAAAATAATGAAGACAGAGAATGACCTTGAGATAGAAAACAACAAAAAAACCCCAGGCGGTCATACTTGCAAAAAGTCAGTAGACTTATTCTATGGGGATCTGGGGGCAACTAGAAGAATTTTCCTCTACTGGCTTTGGTTAATACAAGGTAAAATCCTGACTGACAAAGTCAAAGATCTCACCAGTTTCCACTGAAATAGCATAAAGCCTTGAAATCTGAAGTTACCGTTATTTACACTCAGAGGCCTCTCTGAGTGACATATCTGACAAAGACCATCCTTGTCCCACAGATCTAAATTCAAAACCAAATGAAATACTAGGGAAAAATAACTGAATGTGTGAAATGTCTAATATTCCAGAAATGTCTAATCCCAGCAAAACTGGGTGCTAGGATTTCAAGAAATGAGTTCTTCATGCTGTATTATGACAAAAGAAAGGTGTCAACACTGCTTCTTGCTACCACAGGAAGCACAAGAATTCCAAACCCTCACCAACTTTCTAAAATACAGTAAATTAATGGTTTATTCCAGGTTTAAAGCATCTGCTCCTGAAACTTTCTCACCTTTCACATGTTTCTGTACACAAGTGGGAACTAAAATAACTTGTACAATGCTCCCATGTACCGGTCAAAGTGTTGGATAAGCCTTATTCTTATGCATGGTAAGAAATTGCCCTTGGGGTTAATACAGATTTTCCACTTAATTTTAAATCACTCACAGACCCTTATTCTAGAACAGCTCCTTCAAGCATGTATCCAGCTGTACCACCAGATTTGTATATGGTCAAGACTAACATAAATCTCCCACCCTCAATGTTTTTTCACATGTCAGTTTATCTGCTAAGAAAATGTACTATGAACACAACACTTAGCCCCTGTATCTTTTATCTTACTTAAAAGGGGAGAAAAACTCTTGAGAACTCAGTGAGCATTCAGTATATGTAATGGGCATGAGAGGGCTATAAAAAGTCTAGGAACGGGACATCATTCCAAAACTGAACTACTTACTGTGAGGCGGAGTGTTCATTTGTTTGTTTTTAAAAGACAAACAGGGTTTTGTTGGGTTTTTTTTGTCTGTTTCATGAAATATTATAGCTAAGATCCTTCTCCACTTCCATAAATGGATGTTTTTCTTACTCTCAGTGGGTGGTCTCCGAGTTTTGACAGAGGAATATCACAAGCTAAAAACATAGGATGCTACAGAGATTGCCCACCTGCAGTGGTGGTGGATGTGAAAGGGCAGAGGGAAGGTGATTGCAAAGACCAAAACAGACTGTGGTGGGGGAAATCAAAGGTCAGAAATGTATTCACAAGCCTAACAATGAGGAAGCCCTGGTAAAACGAGCAGCCAAAAAGAAGAGATACATTAGAAAAAAAAAAAGGGATGCATAAAAGAGATAAAAATGTTAGTGTTCACTTATGTTGGGGTTTTTGTTTTGTTTTTTCAAAAAGATCCTAATAAGACACTCAGACATAATGCTTGGCATTCCTTCTAGTATAGTTAAAATATTTTGAAAACTGTTTTCTTTAATATTTCTATTTTATGCTAGCTAATTTAATGAAAAAAAAAATCCTTTAAAAGCTCTGGTGTAAACCATATGTCAATGCAAACACCTGCTACTACCTTGTGTGTTGCTTGGTTTCTTACCTGTTTTCTACCAGGAAGTCTACCACATATTTCTTCAGACAGTAGAGATGGGCATCCATCAGCCCTGTTCTGATATGCATTCTGGGGTGCCTGGAAAAGAATAAAAAAGGGAAATCATGGAGCTTTTGCATGACTGTTTACAGGAACTTAACTTTGCAATGAGGTCAGGGGATAGTGACAAGTGTGCAAAGGTCTGTTCCTTTCCTTCTACAGTTGGACTGCAGGAACAGAAGAGCTCAGGCTGCCATTAGTAGGCCGTGTCTATAAACTTACACCTGCTGGCCCTGGGCTGATTTGCTCCAAAAGAAAACACCTCCTCCAAGGAGTCATTACTTCTGCTATATCTTCTCATGTAAGTGGAAATTGCACATTACTGGGAAGGAAGCCAAAGTAATGGGCCCAGAGTGCTAAAAGTTACAGTGGGTAATGTCAGGGTACAATAATTCAAAGCTTCTGGCTAAGTGCCTGCCTTAATATATATATGCAAGGCTGGGCATGTTCTGCTAGCAACACAACAACACTACTGTATTTTCTCCAACACTTCCTGGAGGGGAAGAGGGGAAAGAGATGGGGTCTGCTCACCTTTCATACACTACACATTACAAATGATTGCCACAGCTCAATTACAAAGCATTTGGCTATCCAGCCCAGTGAGGTGGGAAAGATCAGTAAAACTCCCACTCATCATAAGCCAAACAAGGAAGTCTTTGCTTTTGGAGCAGTTTCAGGTTAATATTTCAGAACTTCAGGAATCCCTAGTAGCTTCAAAATTTTAAGAACAAAGTTTAAATCATAAAGACTCATTGACTGCTTCTATTGCTTCTCTTCATGCTTCCTCTATTCTTGGATAATGGAAACCCTTTTTGGAACCAGTCTCAAACCAGCTAGATATTTTAGGCCAGTACTACTTTCCCTTCCACAAATCTGTGGCCCCATCTCAGAGCATTCTGGCTGTCTGAACATTTGCCACGAGTTCTCAGAACAGAAAAGCCACAATAATATTTAGCCTGCAGATTAAAAAAGACAAAACAAAACAACAGTCAGAGACTATGCTGAGATGTTCATGACACCCGTAACTGCACTCATGGTCAGATGCTATTAAGGAGAGAAATTTCAATCCACACCTGAAATGGTCTCTGTTTTCATCCTTCTTCCTTTGATGTCTGGATTTCATAATTAAGTTTGAATGAACATAGTTCATCAGTGTATTCTATCCAATTTGGTTTGCTTATTCCAGAACATGCTAAAGTCAGATGTTTGTGACCATGATCACTTTTATTATGTAGATAGCTCAGCAGAAGGATCACTCACAAATTGGGTATGCATATAAATAGTAAACCAATACTATCACACCAAATATTTAGTAACATCAAAGCCACCAAGAACATCAGGTGTTCTAGTAAGCCATTTCTCACTGCATTTCTCAATTAGCGCCTTGAACCACCAAAGTATTTAAGTCTTAACATTTCATGACTTATGTGGCATTTCTCAGGCATGCCATTCAAGCTACGCATATTTTTGACTATAACAAAATTCTTTAAGTCCCATTTGCAAAGGAAAGGTCCTATAAGAGTAGCACAACACTTTGCAGTGAAGTATGTGGTACTAGAAAATGATACATGCACTTTCAGTAGATTTCTTCATTAACAAAACATGAGCTCACCTAGCAATGCTCCAGTACTGATGTTATCAGTGGCCCAGATGTTGCTGTGGAAGGCAGCCCAAATAGCAATGTTCCTTATGCAAAGAGGATAGGGAATCGACTAATTTTAACAAGATCTTGCAGTTGGAAGTCATTAGATTCCCTCCTGCTCTGCATCCTGAGAATGGTTTACACATTTTGTGTACGTACAAGAGGGAGAAATTTCCTATCTTCTCTGAGAAGGGTTCCTTTGTATTTATGTAATGAATATAATAGTTTACTGGGAAAATTAACAAATCAATGGAACAAGACAATAAACACGTAAAAATACAGAAACAGATGGAACATTGGAAGGAGAGGCAAAAGTGGGAGGAAAAACTCCAATTCTTAACCTGAAGATGATAAACAAGACAAAATTTCTTTAGTGCCAGAATGACAGTTTTTTCTCTTCCTATTCAAGATCTTTTATACCCCCCTTGAACACCACGCAGGAAGGCTGCAGGGCCTAGGCATCAAGTAATGGTGTGAAACAGGAATTCCCCAGTAAATGCTGGTTCTGTTGCCAGTGTCTGTGTGGCTCTGACACACATAGTCTCCCTACCTGCAAACTGGAATAATGCTATTTAGCTACACCACAGGACACTGAGGCTTTGTGGGCTGAAGTTTGTATCTGCATGCAATCATTGTACCAAGTTTTTCTGTAGCTAAGCAACTTTGTTATAAAGTTATACAAAATCAGTGCAAGTAGACAAATAGTAGCACAGTGCTATCGCAGCTCCTCCATCAAACCCCCCAAAAAAAAAAAACAAAAAAACCACACTGAGTTAGCCTTCAATATAGAATATACTAACAATAATGGAACATCATGCTGGACAAGAGGGAGGTCCCACAATGAAATCCTCTGAAATACAGACCACCTAAGTGATTTGCAACAGAATAGTCCCATAGATTAATATTATAATCACAGCTTCAAAGGTCAAACAGGCAAGTTTGGGCACATGTATAAACAAAGCTGTGATTTCTGTAAACCAGGCTCAAGGAGAGAATAGCCACACTAAACCACACTGATAAGAGCACTCTATCATAACAAGCCACTAAAGATGATGCTCATTTTCATTGACTAATGCTTAAACCAGTTTATCTTCAGGTAAAAGCAAAGGAGCCAAATAATCTAACAGATAACGGCAAACCCCATCACCATTTCAAATGAGCATCTGGTTACTAATATTGAGAGCTACACTCCCGTCTCATGCCTCTGATCTCCCACTCCATCAGCTAATCTTTACAACATATGAAAAATGAGCCTGTTGCAAGAACAGCTGATACAGAGAGAATCAAATAACAAACAATGCAGGAGCTGACACACCTAGACTTATTGCTTCCAGGGAGATAATACAGAAGGCTCTTAATTATATCATCAAAGCAAGAGAGAAGGTACTAGGAGGGGCTGGCTGCAGATGGTTAAGTGTTAATGAATGCCGGGTTGGGTGGTTTATCAAAAGAAAAAGACTGGTTATGTATCAGAGAGGGTCACCCTTGAGATTAAAGGTGCAACAGCCATTGTTGGAGCTCTTTAATGAGGGAGGAATGTCAAATGTGTACCCTGTAAGAATCATACCAATTACTAAATGAACTTAGGTTCAATCTAGCAAATGTAATCAAGCACAAGTCATTAAAATACACAGTAAAAGTCCCTTTGCTGCTGCCACCATAGTGTATATTAATGTTTGTGCTCCCATGCAAGGAAGGGGGCTGCTCCCAGTTACAAGTTCTGTGTGTTAACTGATGGCAGATTTTAGTCCTAATGATGAAGCATGGAGGGCTCCCTGGCAGAAAGCTGGCAATTAGAAGGCTAGGAGAGATCTGTGGGGAAGTTAGGGAAAGATCAGCAATTAAAAGAGCAATTTCAAAGAATGCAATTTAATGTGTAGAATTAGCTTTTATTAGCACATAATTCCACAAAATCCTGACTCAGGATGAGAGTGCATAAAGGTCTGCCAGAGTCCTTAGAAAAGTCTGTGCCTGTAATTCCTGACACGCCATTGTGAAATAATAAGCAGTACTAACAGGATTGATGCATGCTTCATACATGGCATTGCTTTGAAAGTGGAGCCCAGAGCTTTTCTTTCCCTGATAACCCCCCTCAGGATTTCCTCCCTCAGGGAAATCAACCACTGATAGAGCAAACTTGCCTTGTTTAAAGGCAAGAAGTTGGACAATTGTTTCAACTGTAAACTAATTAACAGAGATTACCACCAAGAGCTGGAGGTTCCAACCAGCTCCATACTCCCACTGACAGTGTGATAATGCCAGGCTGGGGTCAAAATCATAAATCTGAAGGGAGCACACACAATGCTTAAAGCCAAAAAGCCTCTCTAGTAAGCATGGGATATTGCCACATTAACCTCACCACCTCACAAATAAACTAGCTGAGAAAGAGAAATCCCATGGCCTCCCTTTCCCTAACTTCATACAGCTGTTGATGGAAAATATGAAGGTCTTTAAATAAGCTCAAGGACCGGAGGCTGTACTCTAACACTAATCCAAGCAATGACACAATAAAAATCTAATCATACCTGCTATTAACCTGGCTCCTAAGCCTATACCTGAATTACATCCACCGTGGGCTCATGGGTATTAGTTAATCTTCCTCCCCATCCTTCCAAAGTAAATAAATAACAGCAAGCTAAGTGCAAACTATGCATTCCACACTCGCATCTTTTCTAACTAATGGCATGTAGCTCACATAGTCCATAAAGCCAAACACTCTATCACATTCTTCCTATCCCCCACACCATGAACTGAGCTCTTGCATGAAGCAGCGTGCGGTTCAGTTCAAACACAGTGCTGACCCCTGCCTGTCTGCAAGGACGTGGTGCTCTCGTGTTGATACAAAGCCAGAGTACAGATCAACATGAAGAGAAGTCTCACAGCAAAAGCTGCCAGACCACCTTTAATGTCTCAAGCATTCCTGCTTTTAAAGGAAAAAAAAATAATCCCTAAATCGCATTGCTCATTTACGGGACAGCTCTTGGCTGTAAACTCACTAATAATAAAAGACCACTGTTACACTGGCTCTTCAAAAATCCCAGACACCTTATGACCTTGATTTTTTTTTTTTTAAATTTTTTTACACAGTGCTTTTGGCCAAAAAGATCCCAAAGCACTTAGCCACATGAATGTCCCCACTGTATGCCGGGGCTCCTTTGCCCACCGGTGAAATGCTGCCACCTCTGGGCTGCAGAGCTGTGGTGGCGGGGCACGCCCCCACCCCCGCGCCCCTCGACCGCCGCTGCAGAGGAGGGTGGGCAGACGGGAATGGGAGGATGCTGCTTCTTGGGCGGGACTGCTTCAGTTCTGGCTGAGGAACACCTCAGCAATGGGACCCCAAGAGTTCTAGACTGCACAGGATACTAGGAGGTGTCTCCCAACACGTGCCGTGAGTCTCCATGACCCTGACCTCCACTTCCATGCTCAGGGGCATCCCCTCACTGCTCCCCTTCCTCTAGTTTTGTAACAGGCTTATTTAAAGACAGGAGGGCAAGATTTGCCTAGGTCCATTGAGGATCTGGCAAGGGAGGACATGACACGGCAGTTCTGGTAACAACTACCCACCATCCATCCTCACAGTTGCTGCTGCTAAAGAGACACTGCACCAGAAACAGGAAGTACTTTCCAAATGAAAATGTTTTATTGATCTAGTGACCTAAGTTGCTTGAAAACCTTCTGAATAATAAATATTTTTCACTTAAAACCTTCAACACATGCCATTTTTCTTTGTTGTATTATGTTATTAATATACCCATGGGACTATAACACAAACTATGAACCTAGTTCTGACAAAAACATGCTGAAAACTTTTTGGTAAAGGAACTAACTTTCATTGAAAGCCAAAGATTAAATCATTTTCTCTAGTATGAAGAGTATAGGTTAGCAGTCAGAACTCAGGATTAATATTTGCTCAAGGTCAGTAATGGTTTACAGTAAGTCGGTGTGACCTCCCTGTAGAAAGAGTCATTTTCTTGGCAACAACACGATGTTTTAACGTTAAGATCTCAACACAAGATGATGCTGAAGAGCAGGGGTGCCAATGGCTGCGCAGCCACCCCATCACATGAACCTGTAAAAAATTATTTTCTTCATCCTGCTTCAGCTTCCCCATATGAAAAGGAGAACAACCGTAATTCCTCACCCACCCCAAGTCAGAGGAGTGCTCCCTGCGGGGCTGTGCAGCCACGTCGCTGGATGCACGTGCATCCCCCTGGGAACACACCAGACATAGCTGCCCGTGAAAGCACTTCCCTAAACTTGGTTCTAAGGGTCTTCTCTCCCATACTGGGTGTGAACAGCTGTAGGAAATAACAGGGGCCAGGCTGCCCACAACACTACCACCCCTTTTCTCTTTCCCTGGCACTGGAAAAACAGAGTTCATGCGAATATTTTGTACTAGACACTTTTATACTAGATACTATTCTGCTAGAATACCCTGATTGCTATGTATAAACTGGGAAAGCAAAAGAGAGAGACCAAAATGATAATAAGCCTGGAGTTTGTTGTGAACAGAAGAGAATACACTGTGAAGGAGGGCGGGGAATGCCAGAGACATTATTAATAGGTTTTACCCTTGAGCTCTGGCAGCTACTTGTTCTATACACAGAGGAAAAGGATTAATCAAGCCTTGCACGTAAAGGTTCTTTCTATGGTCTGCCAAAATATTTAAAGGGCTATATACAAAGTGTAAGCCTTATTATTATACACATTCAATGTAATCATCTTATGCTACAGTTAAGGCTAGGATGACAATAAAGTAGATTATTGTGTGCTATAACCAATTCAGTTCCAACACAACGGGACATGGCTTAGTCACTTAGTTCAGATCTGGTGTTTGAGCTTATTTTTCTTATGCTGGGCTAAACTGTGATTTAAGAGATTTAATTGAGCTTTGGGAAATGCTTTCTTTGCTGATGAAGGAGAAAGAACTAGAAGTCTGCACCTGGCAACCCTAATAATTTCCAATTTTCAGCTCATTTTGCTTCCTGCTTCATGGAAGTTCACCTTAGTAAATAACTGTTCCCTAAAATCACCAGGGCTGAAAGGATGACAACACTTCAGAAGAACAAGTTTTAAGAAAACAACTGACACTGGAGGATTGTATAGAGGCTACTGAAGAACAGCAGCTCCTGCTGATCCCTCCTATACCAGTTCCCAAAGGGCTACGAAGTAGACATATGATATATTTTTTTAAATCAAATAATTACAGTAAATGCATGGGAAACAGTGAAACTGAATACTAGGTCAAAGCTGCAGGTCACTAGCAATATATAGCTTAAACACAGCAAGGCTGACACAATTTCTTCATGCCACTGGCCTGGACTCAGAGGGAAATAAAACTGTACTTGCAGCATGAGCCTTGCATGACAAGGCTCCGAAGACCTTCTGCACCTTCCAGGTGAGGTGAGTCCTACTTAGAATATACAATCTGCAAAATTTGGGAGTTTAAGGTAAGGGCATAACTTTGGGCTACTAAAATACATAGGCAAAAAGAAATTCTTCCTCCCCCAACCTTAAATTGCAATAAACGCATAAGCAAAAAAACCCTCCAAGGCTGAAATAAGCATAAATGTTTCCCTTACATTTTACAGGGTCCAGGAGCAGAACAAATTGAAGCTGCCACACATACCCTTGGGTTTCCCATTGTGAATTGCTGTCCAGGTACCTCATGAGAATGACCTACTTCTGCACCACCAGTTTATTAAAATTAAAAATCTCTCTTTAAACCTGTCGCTATGCACAGGCCATGGGCTGATCACTCACTTCCCTTTGCTAGGATCTTTGCCTGACAAGCAAATGGGCTCTTCATGACAGAAGGTGCACCTTTTTGAGTCTTTCTGTAGAACATATTTGCATTCAAAAAAGTTAAATTTCACCAGACTGAAGAAGAACCTGACAAGAGCCTGACAGCAGTTCATTAGGGTTAGAAGGAAGAAGAGAGTGGAGAATAAAGAAAAGACTACATGTTAGACAAAGCAGCATCTGGCTCCCACCAAAACATACAGTCTAGAAAGCAAGAAGACATGAGCTTTGAGTCCAAAGACGGGAAAAATTTAAGTGTTATGGTTTATATTACCAAAATCTACTCAAATCTAGCCCATGTAAATCCAGCCTTTCTGTCATAAACCTGGCAATGCTAATTTCCTTCATTACTGTAAATGAATTATACTTTGTCCCTGCTCCTTGATGGTCTGTAGCTTCCTTAGCTGATGCTTTGACCGGTGGAGTTTTTTTTTATTTTTGGCAATTACTGCTTCTGCCTCAGTTTTGATTTACAATAAGCTTTTACTACCGTACCCACTCCCATCTCAGTTCCACTGGAACCTCGACACTTTAGCACTTGACACAGTAAGCACTTCATACTGAGAAGATCCCAACAACTGCAAGTGTCAAGTATTTCATTAGGTAACAAGAACAGCTTTCTCTCAGGCAGAAATTAAAGTGGGCACAGAACTTGGCTCTGCTGCCACTGTGGAGGGAGCCTGGCTGTGCCTGCCAGGGCATAGGCTGCTCCACACCCTAGCAGTGCTGAAAGGGTACATAAAAGAAAAATACATGTTAGAGGAAATTCTTCTAAGGAATCAGCACTCAGACTTCATGAATCCTGTTTCCCTACAGGAAAACAGAGGGGTTTCCTGACTTGGTTATACTGAAGTTATGACTCAGCCTGTGTATTCAGATACATCTTCAGAGACGTGCTAGCTCAGATTTAAGGCAGCATCAATCTTGAGCTGTGAAATTTCAAGACAGTGAGAGCCATCAGAGCTTGGGACATCATCAACTTTAGAGCACATCCCAGTTCTGCAGTAAAAAATATGCAAGGTGATAGAACACAAGAAAAACAGATATACTTAAGCTCTTTTCTATTTTAAAAGAGCCTATACAATTTATCAATGAGTATTTTGACAGTATCAGACAAGAACTTCATTAAACGAATGTCTTAAAATTAGCAAGTGTAACATTCTTTTTGCGGAGTGATAGCAGAATTAAAAGCCAAAGGAGGAGTCAGACTGAAGCCAGACTGAAGCCTCTGACAGACATCACTCATTTTTTCAGCTCAAAAGAACTTCATGATTACTTTTTTTAATAGCTAACTGGCATTTTACAAAACACCATTAGAAATACCATGGAATGACGAATACAAATATCAGAAAAACAAAAAGGAAAAAAGACTAGACACAAAAAAGTATCATCACCACAAGATGACCTTAACATCCTCCCAATGTCCACATTTGCATTTTTTTAAACAAGTAATTACAGTGGTTACAACCACACTGGATTATTTTCTGGTTAGACTAGATTACTCATGATTTAAAATTTCCAGACTTGTTAATAGCTATAACAGAGGTTGCTACAAGAAACTGAACTTACAACTAAAACTCTTTCAGGAAGATGCTAAAGTTGGAGCTCTATAGCATTTAGCCCAAATGAAAAAAAACATACTGCACTAAAGACAGAGCTGAATTTCCAAGAATCTCTCTCACCTTTCATCCATTAGTAGCACCTGAATAAAAGCTTAAGGTTGAGCCGGAAGAATTTTACTCCTTTGGAACAGTGATCATACAGCAATTAGAGTACTGCAGAAGAAAATCCTAGTGAATTCAATGCAGTGAGAAGGAACTTCGAGTAGGTTTCCTTCCTTCTCTGGAACAGTTATTGCTGACTGAGAAACTTCACACACACTAGAGAGACGTTTCTCACTTCAGCACATGCTAAGGTGGGAGCTGCCTTTATAAATAAGTAGGCAAAAATCCCCAAACAACAAAAACCCCCCAAAACACATTCTTGAAGGAAAAGTTGTCAGGACAGCTAATAAAACACTGCTCATCTGTGTATTTTCACAATATCAATATTAATTTTTAAAATTTTTAGCTGCAGTTATGAAGTCCAGTTTTTGGCCAAAATTACCACATTTTATTGCTATGACACCCAGCACATTACTTGTCTGAAAATCGAGTGGCTTCAGCAATGAAATAGACAGGAGAAATGTCATGAATCTAGACTCCAGTGGTCCCTCACAGTGCAAGCAGCAGCAGAGAACCATTTTCAGCACAGATCACAAGCTGGTATTGAAAAGCAAGTGAGAAGACAGCAACTGAATCCTCTGTTGTTTATACTACCTGGGGCAGTGAGTTTAAACCTCACAGCCTAGAAGCAATAAACTGGCCATGGCAAGTACCAGAGCTCAGATCTTCCATCATTTGCTCTTGGAAGAGCTCTCCGTACAAAAACCAGAACAGCAACAAATCCAGTCCCTGTCCTTTGCAAGGCTAAACTCATGGTAGGACAATTGCTTCATTTTGAAACATTTAGCCTAACAGAAAGAAAAAGAAATGGTAGCGGATGACCTGAAGATTATAATTTACAATTTTACATCAACCTCAGATACTATTAAAACAAAACAACTTCTATTCCCTTCTTGCTTGGAAAAAACTGGGACCATTTTGTCTGTGGCTGTAGCCTGTTTCAGTATTATCCAACTGCATAAATGAAACTAGTGTCAAAATTAAGTTTTAAATGGCTTGAGGTTTATAGGAATTAAAGAAGGAAAAATTAAATTTGAAACTCTGCTTGTTTACTAGCACTAATTAAATATGCCAGACTTCTGGGCAAGCTTCCTAGCCTGTGGCTACTACGTTACTGGCTTGTAAAACAGTCAACAAGTGCATGAGTACAAAGCACAAATACAATAACAGAGATTTCGTGTACAATCATGCCCTTAGTTTATAAAGAAAAAAATGCATTAGAGCGAATCTGTAACTATAAAGACCTGCGCCCTCTATACCCCCTAGACGATGCTAGTAATATAAAAAAGGCCCAAGTCTACAATGGCTGCTTTTGCACAGACAGTTAAAAAAAAGTAAACACAGAGAGAGGTAAGAAGCAATAAGCACAACAAAAATGAACAGGAAGCCTTAAAAGACCAGTTTAACTTCTAAAAATTCCATGCTTCTGGGCTCTGCTCTCAAAACAATTTGCTATTAAAAATAAAAGGGAGTTTTAGCACTGCAACCGAAGAGGTGGGTCTGATTCTTCACACCACAGAAGCTGCACTCTTTATAAAGAGATTTTATGATTATATTGGACTTCACTAGAAAACAGCTTTATTCTGAAAAGCTGGACTTGTACATTTAATGGGAGCATGGACCATATCTTTAAGTGTACAGTCCTTTACACTCTATACTTTTAAGACAGGTAATATCTTTGTGTTCTACATTTTAAAGGAACCAGCAAAATGAACTCATAGTCTATGAGGAAACTACAACAACTAAGAAACTACAAACAGAAGCCAATCTCAGAAAAAAAAGAAGTCTCTGGGGAAAGAACAAAATGCAATGGTACCTGTATCTTCACTAGGTAGGTAAAGAAGGAAGAAGACGGGACAGAAAGAGCCCATGACCTAAACACTGTTCTTTACACACACTTCTTTCAGGTAAAGCTCCCCATTTATTTTCTGTGGCAGAAGCAGCTGTTTCTACAAAAGTAGCAAATAACTCTTAATGAAAAAACACTTGAGGACAATTTGTTGCCTTGACAGCTTTAACATGAACTGCCTTTCACAGCAACTCAAATTAATGTGTGTTCCCACTGTACAGTAGTCTTGCTCAGCTTTAAGGAAACCAGGAATTATGCTTCAATAAAAATTCAGCCACGCAAATGTTCTGCTGTAAAAAGAGGCATAAACATATAACTCTTCAACTTCCAGAATCACGTACATGAGGCAAAGGGAAATGATATAACAAGAAATAGGTTTTTGTTTATATCTCTGATTTAGAAGAGCAGTTCCAGAAACTAAATTGCTTCCATAGAGACATTGATTTAATTAGTCTGCAAAGCATGCTTTGTGTTCAGACCTCTGAGGCACATTGATAAAAAAAGAAAAAAAATACACAGTGGACACACACAAAATAATTGCCTAAATTTTTTCTATGCCAGATGCAAGCAGGAATTCTCAAATACACTTTCATGGGCTCTTCCCTACATGCAAAAGATCCTTTTTTAATATATACAAACTATGCATGTTTTCAATTAAAAACATGACTGGATCAATTGGATCATATATTTTTGCAAACCAGCCAAAAATCAAACACAAACTGAAGCCATGAAGGAATTTCTGGAAGCACAAACCATACTACCGTTCTACTTCTGGCAACGAGAAATACCTCTAATTTTGAAACAATGCTAGAACTGACAGCAGTGCACCAAAACATGCTGTCATTCAGCAAGGAAATAACTATATTAATGAACAGTACTCAGAAGCTGAAAAACCCCTAAGTGGTTAAAATCTTAGCTTAGCAAATAAGCCCACTATGATCAAGTAACAGCAGAACACTGGCTTCTTGCTTTTTGGTAACTCTTAATCTCAATTTTGGGTCTTATTATTCAACAGGATGACAACATGAGTTCCTCAGAAACGTGAACAATGGATTCTCTTCAGGACACAAACAGTGGCAGGGAGGGTGACAATTTTGCTTGAAGTAACCAACAGGACTACTAAGAATGGGCTCTCATAAATTTTTTTCCCCATCACATTTTGATCCCAATAAGTACAGACATTGCTTGCCCTTCCTCATGGTAGATTTAAAAGCCAAAACATCCCAGAATTTTGGGAATGAACATTCAACTGTGAGTGTAAATAAGATATTACTCACTTTTAGAGACAATGTACAAGTTCAAGTCAGTGTCTGCCTTGAATGAGTACTTCTGAAGCTCATCAATTTTTCTGCCCTTTATAATCTCATCTAATTCTCCCTATGCATGCACCACCCAGCAAGCAGGGATCAACAATTCTGACAAGCAAACTTACACAGAGAAGTCAGATCAGCCTTTGCAAAGACACAGCCACAACATTGTTCCCTTGTGTACACTGCAGTTCTCCTTAACTCTCCTGTGTGTACAGCACACAGTTGGTGGTGGCCTCACATCACCTTCCCAAAACCCCTGCTCATTTGGATGCTGAACAATTTGGTTCAGCTTTCACCTCTTCACCATACAATAACTTTTCAGGCAGTGCCCAATGATAAAAACATTCACAGGTCAGTGTATCTACAACTTAGGAAATAGTCGTATCCTAAGATACCTAAGACTCTGGATATTTCCACTGAGACATGAATTAACACTCATGGCCAATTTTTTTGTTGCCATTGGAAGAGCAGTGAAATCAGCAGTAGATATGCAGGCATATAGCAGGTAGCAGACTGAGGCCTTCCAGAAGTCTTGACTGGAACTTTTGTGTCACTTCCAATTGTGAACATAACATGTTTTCACGTACGAAAATGAAGAAGTCAAAGCACTGTGTGTCAAAGTAAAACAAACTTTTCAATTATTGTGCTGCAGTTTGCAATGATATTTTTATCACTCATACTCAGTACTACACATCTTTCTCATATTGACAAGTTCATATCCTTTCATCCACTACCTCCAAGATGGTGAATCAATCAGCTAGAATTTCAAAACACAGAAATGAAGGAGCAGGTAAAGTGACGGATTTCTTTGCAGCAGGCTACTGAACCGCAAGGTTATTGCAGCTCTGGAGTTGGACATACAAAAATACAAGTGCTGAAACTGAAAACGTGGGTTCAAACATGTCCTGTAGCTCAGGCTAGATGCAATGTTAGACCAGCTGTTTCCTGAAGGTCATTTTAACAAGTACTATTCTTACTCAAAGTGTGGGAAAGCCAACAGTTAATACCCTGTACTCAGAGCAGCATTTTACGTTTACACTACTAACATAAATGTTCACGAGTTATGCCCCTATGAAACAGGAAAGTAATATTGCATTCATTTTAAAAAGCACAAAAGCATGAGACACTAACATTAAGTGGATTTCTCAAGGTCACAAAGCCAAGTAGAGAGGTGAGATCTCTCTGTGTATAAATTACAAGGCAATCCTATGCAAACAGGTCATAACACACCAATTCATATGAAGCTCATCCCTTCCAGCACCAGATCTCCCAGAGAATTCTTCCTCTGTAAACACAAAGGTTGCTTAGTTTAATGGTTCTCTACAACAAAAATATTAACACTTCTATTTTTTTTCAAACAGAAGAACAGATTAAGAAGAAGAAAGGTCAGACAACTTTTCTGCAAATCCTGTAATTCAACAGTTGTCTAGGACAGCAAAAGTAATTTAACCCCAGCCATATGGTCATGGTCACCCGTATCACATATGAAGGCCTGGAATCTACATAATATTCCTAGTATTGTAACATTTTTTTCAAACAAATATCAAGGACATACAAAAAAAAAAAGCTAAAGTCTGTTTTTTTCCAGTATGCTTCCTTCATATAGCAACATAAATCAGAGAACACATAGAATCCTGTGTTCTAAAACTACACTATGAGGAGGTACATCTAAAACAAACACATGCAAAGGACATATTCCCTAAATCTGAAATATATACTATTTTCTCAAAGGTAAGATATAGAAAAATATACCAGCAAGCACCAATTTGTCTCACTGATCTATCCCCTCAATAGCCAGAGGCTACTTTTAAGTATGCTAACTTAACACAGGAATCTGGATTGTATAAATCAATGTCTCAATTAACATTTTGTTTAGGAAGAGTTACGAAAGAAAAACAGAATGTAATCATTTGCTAGCACAGTGGCTCCAGAGGTCTGGGAGTGTGTGCAAGAAGAATGGAGCTGAATGTGGGAACGGTCCATTATTCTTTCAATAGTGTCTGGTGCTGCAAAGTACGTACTTGCATACTTTCCTACTGGAAAAGCTAAGTCTTCAGTAGCTCCTTGGTCTGGGAAAATGGCAGGCACCCAAACACTAACCCAGGGATCTAGGAACAAGATCTACCTGAAGAACAATATTTTTCAAGTGGCCTTAGAAGTGAAAAATGGCCATAAAAAGAAGTCTCATTCCCAAGTGATTTTATTCCTTCTGTCTGGCTGCTGTTTGTCAGGTGCTGTTCCCCACACACATCCTCAGCACATTCTAAAGCAAGAATGGAGAGAGGGCCTCTCTGAAAATAATCACACTTGCTGAAAGACCAGCCCTGCATAAATATCTCTAACAACAGTACAAACAGAAATCAGACTTCTTGCCCGATACTTTAGTTGAAATTTATGGCACCACTGGCCATGATTCTGTTATTACTATTCTACCTGGCTAAGGCTCAAAGTCACAGAAGAGGGAATTTCAGAGATATTTTCAGAAATGATGTAGCACATCTGGGGAAAAAAAAAATCAAAGAAATTACTTAGTTCTACAAATGCTGTACCAATCCATCAGTGAATAAAGCTATATATTACACATATATGTATACATATATGAACACATGCACCATAGAAATGGGACAGAGAAGTTAAGGACACACATGGCCTCTGAAACTATATTTAATGCTACACCTTGGGAATAATATAGCAAAGCAGGGGGGAAATAAAATCAAAGGGAATACTAGAAGACAGTCTCTGGTGCTCTTGCAAATATCACCAGCTGCTGGATGATTTATATGCGAAAAAAACTAGAAGTTGAGCTTTAACTTAAATTTCCCTACTCTCTTACTGGTTTGTTTCCAACCCTAGGAGTTTAATTAAAGTCCATCAGCCAAATTTTTGTGAAGGACGTAAGTTGTTCCTTTTTAAAATCTTCCTGTACTAACTGACCCAGATTTTTTAAACTCTTGCGCTTTCACCAACCTGATTATGAATACATATACAGATACATTTTTAAGAAGGTTAAAGAATTTCAAGATGATGAACCCAAGAAATACCAACTTCCTGCTGGCCAATATGCAGGTATGCAGGTACATACCACTTATATTAAAATGAGTTACAGGGCAAGATACAGCATTCTGTATTGCCAGTTCACATGTCAAGATCTAATAGCTACCTCCTCCTCATTCTTAACAGAGTACATAGTATTTGGTGACTGCGGAAGAAGAGTTCTACCAGAAATCTCCAAGAGAAGTGCATAAGCAGTTTTACTGCTTGTAAAAGGAATCTCTCTCTCTCATCCTCTCTAGCTGGGGAAATGGTGCAATAAATTTGATGAAGAAAGGAAGGATTTAAAGCCAGGGAAAATTAGGATTTCTCAAAGCAGAAACACAGAGAAACATGCTGCCCTTAGGAATAGATCTCTGCTATTTACTTGATCTACTGGAAGAACTCCTGGGGAGCATGTCTTTGCAAGAGAAAGGAAAGTTTGCTATGCTCTTCATTTCCTGTGTAATTCCAGAAACTGCCAGCACAATGCTGTTTGGGGAGAACCACACTACAGCTATTCAACAGGGAATTTGGCATTGTATTCTGAATGAATGGAAACTTTCTGAAAGATATATATTTGCTGCAACTAAAGTAGAATGCAAACCCAGTAAAGATGGGAGCCCACATACACCTTCAATCAGCTAATTGCAAATTGTGACTCTTTCCATTATGACTTTTGCAATATTCTTCGCAGTGCGAAACGTCACAGTAAATCACCGGGGTGAGAGTTCACAGGAGCCACGAACGAAGTGCAATAAATCAGCACTAAAAATATTATGCAACTGCAGTTCAACTGATACCAAGTGTAGTTGATTTTAACAGAGAGGCTATCACTTTTATGCGTCCTTGCAAGTTAGTGATTTGGGATCTTGGTGACCAGGATAAAGGAAAGGCTCTCTGAAATCTGGATTTCTTAGAATAAACTAGATGAATGGTTCCCTGAAAAAATCCCAGAGGTATTTCCCTCCTGCCACTGCAAAAACCTTCTGCTAAGTATGACAATTTAAAGGACTAAAAAATGCATCAATAACACAGAACAGTAAGGGAACCACAAACTTTGGCTGGGTTTGTGAGCCAGGACCTCATCCCCAAGCAGAATCAGACCTTTTAACTGAAGAGGAACAGTCACATGCCTCATTTCACCCTTACTTTCCTTTAAACTAGGCTGTTTCCTCCCACCCCCCCCATATTCCACATTGGCTGATAAATTCCCCAACGGCGGGTGTTAACTAACTCTGCATTCCAGTCTGCTCTGCGTCATGGAGTTCCACATCCCGCTGATGAGGAACACATGGCAGACATGTGGTAGGGGAGAGCCTGACAGCGCTCGCACAAGCAGGGATAACTCCTCTGACCTTTGGCTTTTTTTCCCTCTGTACCATCCCAAGTGCACAATGAGGAGTCTGTGCCCCTCTGTCGCCTACTGGTCACTGTGGGATCACTGGACACAAGCTGAAACCCTAACATTTCAACAGGCAGCTACACTGAATACACATTTTGGCTGAAAATGTACGTTGAAAACAAGCAATTGATCGTTCTGTGTATCTGCCCTAAGCACCTACCCAGAGGAACTTTTGACCATACAGGTGACATCTGGATCAACTGGGGTAAGTACGTCACAAAAAGAACTGTGCCTATGCTTCCTCATCAACTCTGTGAAATAAGGTAACTCACAGCCTTGCTAAAAAGTATACAGTGGCAACTGTATTAAAGCATTAAGATGTCTTTCTAAAATGAACAGACCATTTTTCATGTTTTTAAGACCTGAGCCTGGCTTAGAGTAACAATGAGCTTCAACTTCAGTGTTGTCCAGACTGAATGACTCATGCAGAGTACTGCATTTACAAAGTCACATGGACTTGAGGGTGTCCAAGCAATACAGTCATCCCTTCCTCCTTCGAAACCTCTGAAAAGTAAAACTGAATCACAGGCTAAGTGCTGGTCTGAGACCGCAGCAGACAGACAGACAGACAAATTACTAATGACAATCCATGCAACATACATTTACTGCCGATCAGAAACTAAATGCTGAGGCTCAAGCTCTCTCTGCTTTTAGCCTTATGTGTACTAGAACACTGGCCAGAATCTTGCAGTAAAATGAAAGCCACTGAAAATAAGCCTTTCTATAACTACATCCAGTAGAAGCTCCTGCTAATATTCCAGATTCTGAGATGCATGAGATTCATGACCTTTTACCTGTGCAAGCTGTCAAGACACAGCATGACCTTTCCTTTATAAATAGGACCTGGAAATGCTGTATCTTCCTTTCAACCCCCCTGCCAATGTATGAATAAAATAACATGGCAGCAGCAAAACAATAAAATCCTGCAGAAGCAACAGTATTACAATCAGTAATAGCACTATGTCCTTTAAAATATAAAGTCAATATCTCACTAACTGCTTTTACACTATGCTCACATTTATTGTACAAGTGTAACATACAAAAGCACCAAATTGAAGAGTTTCCATTATACTTGGCTACATTGATTTTAGAAATAGTAAATAATTTTAAAAATACTCAATTTCTGAAGTCAAAGGCTACACTTATCCCCAGCAAATTTACCAAAAAAGCAGAACAAGTTGAGCCAAGTTTAAATGCATAATAAAAAGGGCAAACTTCCCAAGAAAATGAATGCCTTTTAGCTACAGCAGCTACTCTTAGTGAGCTGAGAAACTAAAGAGGCATGCAGAACCTACTCAGGGCATCCTGAGAACATCTACTCCAAACTCATGTCTCAAACAACAACTCTTGGTCTGGTATCTTTTTATGAAATGTTCAGCAAAATCCTCTTTTCTAAAGAAATATGATTAAAGCTACATCAACATTTTTAAAGTGTGGTTATAGTTTGAGAAGTTAGTGTGTAAAAGTCACACCCTTTTACTCAATAGACTTAGTTCCCCTGTTTTGAATCAGTCAGATCCATTTGCTTTACTGGCTAAAATAACTTTTTACAGCTTTCTAAATTCCTATTAGTACTGTGAAACCAATTCAATTCTGGGAAGGGGAACCAGATTCTTTTCTGGCTTGTGCATCTGTAAAAGGATTATTACCTAAATCAACACATACAATTTCTATTTTTTT
>WAAE01016603.1:0-38969 GCA_013400495.1 Nicator chloris
TATAAATATATATTACATATATAACATCTAGAAATACTACAGATCCATACAATTGTGAAAGCTGAGTCCCTGCTCTTCCCCACTCACCACATCCAAGGGTCACAGGTCCAAATGAACCAACAACAATTTCTTGTGTGAGAGCTGCTGGTCACAGAATTTGGATCAGCTGAAGTTTGGAAAAGAAAAACCTACACAAACAAACACCTACTCCTAAACTTCTAATGAGTCAATCAAATCTGATGCTGCACATTTGAAGATTAAATTTAATTGACCACTATAGTCCCAGACCTTGACATTGTAAATGAAGGTAAACAGCAACATATTAAAAACAAGGTTATTTACAGTGATGAGTTTTTAATATGTTGCTGTTTGCCTTCATTTACGAAGACCAGAGTCCCACAGAAAATTTTGGGTTATTTATGCTATTGATTTCATTAGTGTTGCATGGCATAAATAAAAAAAAAAGGTCTTGAAAGTTTATATGAGAGCCTTGAGGACAGAGTGACATTGCATTGAGTCCAGCTTGACAGTGTTGTTTTTACAGTAAGAACAGTATTTGTCACACTTTGAGATCACAGGATATTCTGAGACGGAAGGGACCCCCAAGGGTCATCAAGTCCAACTCAAGTGACTAACCCACACAGTGATTGAACTTGCTGCACATTCTTCAAAACAGAAATTTGGGGTTAATATTCCTACATAATGCTTCCAATTGTGGGTTGCTGTTACGCTTATAAGACTACATTCTGCACTAATTTTGGTATTTCTGCCCTTATGTTGTGAAATAACTTATGTTTGCTTTCCAGCAATTAAATCAGACCTTGAAAAGGTTGCAGGGTTCAAATAGGAAGGAAAATAAGTGAATAGTAGTTAGAGTTTATATGAAGCTACAGTGGTTTTCCTGCCTGTGCTTGGTTATACAGTTCTGTTTGATTGTTTCAAAGTTTTTTAGTCAAATACTTTTGTTTAGTTCCCTGCTCAGATACCCTGAGTCCACTTGCTCCCTGGGTTATTTGCTGGGAGAAAAGTTCAGGACTGGAGGCAGAAAATCTTACATATCAGATAGTACTGGGCAGGTGGAATAAATACAGCATGGACTGCTTTAAGATGTCTCTGACATATGTAGATGTTAAGGTAGAAAGACAGTAAAGAGAGAGATGCAAAGAGAAATGGAAAAGGAGAGGAATGCCTGAAGAACATCAATATGCCTATGACCTACAGATTTGCTTATGGCAAACACAAACCTCTGCCTTTCCAAGTTCTACCAGATTTGGAAGCATTTTCCCACGAGCAAAAATTTCAGTTCCCCACACACATGACCATCACCCTTCCTGCTGTGTCTTGGGGTCTGGCCCATGCACAGCACTAGGAATGTCCTACAGGTGCCTTGGTGTCTGCCCTCTCTCCTTTCCCATCAATTGGCACAGCTTCAGCCATTTCACAGATATATTCATGACTATTACCACAGTAGTATGGCACAGGCTACCCTTTACAATCAGCACTGAGGGCAAATTAGTGCCACATTTATGGTAAAGAATAACAGGAGGCTTGGGATCCTGTTTGATTCAATTCTGCTTTATGGAGGCAACAGATACTCTGTAGGATAAATCATCATGCAATTATTTGCATAATAAAACTATTAATCCTGTGTATTAGAGCTATAATGCAGAAAGCAAGGTTGACACTGGAATGAAAAATATAACCCTTCTTTTTAAACAAGTTAGAAAGTTACTATACATTGTGCAACTCTCTATAAAGAATACTGTTTCTATTACAGCTGCTCACTGATTGAATTTCTGAAACAAGGCATGCATGCAAGTGGAAGGATCCTATTCATGAAATTTAATTGTATTTCCCTCAGAATGTGTTAAGCAAACCATATGAAATAGATGTGCCTCAGTCAGTATGTTTCAGGGAAAGTAATTCTAGATCCTCTAAGAAAGTTAAATGATGCATTTTTAGGAAAAGAAAAAAACATCATATGTTTTTTGTTACATAGTAATTCTGTCCATTACTTTACTGTTATCCAAAAAAAAATCCAAACATGCAGGATTACTTCAGCTTGTGTTTTGAAGTGTCTTCACACAAAGTATTTGCCTGTATGGATCATTTAGGTCTGGAGGTCAACTCGTTCTTAGCTGGGACACACTGTCACTGTCCACGCAGGCCTCCAGCCTCTCTTCCTTGCAGACAGGTCCCCTCTGCTGCTGGGGACCCAACTGCTAAATGGGAATCCAGCCATGGAGAGAAATGTGCCTTCCTGGCCAGGAGGGCACTGCACATTGACCGTGAAGACACACAGAATTTGTGAGCAGCACCTGTTAAACAAAGATTGGCATCTCAGACAGATAAAGCACAGTGGGGTGGGAAAGGTCAATGCTGGGTGTCAAGCAGACACCAGTGGTTGTACCAATTGCTTGGATTCAAAGTACTTCAAGCTGTAACAAACCTTGTGTGTCCTGTGTTGGTTAAAGCAGGGTTCAGGTGCTGGATTGCAGTGTCCATTCCAATGTAAAGACTGAATGCCTGCAGGTTTGTCTCTCTCTTCCTTCACTTAGACCAGGTTGCTTCCCCTCCCTCCTTAAAAACACACGTGCTCAGGCCTTTACAGCTGAGTCAGGTCACAGTTAGACATTCTGTGAGCATCTACTGGTAAAATAAGTGTTGAAGTGATGTTTTTAAGCACTGCATTTTGTAATTTCTTTGAATTCAGGTTAAACAGGGTAAACTGAACAGCATACAAAGTGCCTTTCTTACCCTTCTCTAAAACTGGAATTCAAGCCTACCTGAAATCAAAGTTCTAAAATGGAGGATCCATTGTGTGTTAATTTTTTGTTTTCCTGTATGTGCAAACTCCTAGCAGACCAGAATTCAGAGTCCCTGAATATAGGGTTCGTGCTGTGCATTTGACCTGATTAAAACCTTGGAACCTTAGAAAAGATGATATTTTGAAAAACAGTTAGTATGTGCCTCCTTGTATTGCCAGAAAAATAAAGGTAATGCTGTTACCCTTACCTTTGCATCTCTATTACTATGTCAGCTGGGCCAAAACAGAAGCCTTCCCTCAAGTCCCATACAGGATTTTTAGATGTCCATACCTAAGATATGTAAATGCTGAGCATCTCTCATACTAACAGCACCTCATAATCCAATAAATAATCCCAAAGAGCTGCATTATTACTGGGAAACAAACCAACAACTCAGACTTTCAGCAGTACTTTAAATCCTTTATACTAGAAATGACCTCTTAGATTTCCACCACGCGGTTGATCTGCTTTGAGTGGGAAGTGAAGCTAGAGGATCTGCAGAGATCTCTTCCAACCTAAATTGTTTTAAAAGTCTGGAAAAAGCGTATCAGGTAATAAAAAGGGTGGTCTCAGAAGGATGCTGTCACCCTTTTGAACACACCACACACATATGAGCTGTCTTGCTGACCTGTTTTCCTTCCTCCCCGTGCAGCTGGAGTCAAGATCAGATACAGCCACATAAACTCTTACTCTGGCAAGTGTTGGCTGTAACAACCATTCCAGAACAATCATCAGGCCACACCCAGTACCACACAGTATAAAAGCAGTTTTAAGATTCCTCTGTGCACATTTCAAGTTCATACCCTTCTTCTAATGTTCTTCACAGACAGCAACAAATGCTCTAGCTGGTCTTGTTATCAGGTCTGATAACAAAAATTCTTCTGATTAGAAGTAAGGATCATTTCATCTCTCAAGCATTTCTGCCTTACTGACTCCCCTCCCTTCCCAAAGAATAAAAATCCCTTTAACCCTCTGTAAATCACATTGGCAGTGTGAGTGCAAGGGGTTTTGTTGCCATGTGAAGATAAAAATAACTCCCACCCACTCTTATCTTTCCCAGGGTAAATAATTCATGTGTAATATCAAGATATGTGATTGCTGTCCCCTGATTTTTACTAGGAATGAGCAGCCAAATTATTAGAGGTCTTACACATAAGTACAAGAAGCAACCTCTTTAGTTTTGGACTGGCTCCAACTTTATTAGGTAAATTCCATTCTTGCAAGTGAAAAAAAACACAGTCAGAAATGGGATTGATTAGTATTCATTCCACAGATTTCTGGCCATTTTGTAGGGTTTTTTGTTTGTTTGTTTGTTTCATAAAATAAAATTTAAATCAAAAACCAGCTTCCCTTCAAATCTTTTGCTTTCAGCAGTTAACAAGGCCTCATTTTCCCACCAAAATATAGCAAGATAAACCTACAATCAAAATTATGTCTTCTTGGCTTTCCATTCCTTATGGTTTCTTTTCTATTTTTTTGTTCTTAGAGATACAATTAAAAAAAAAAATCTCATCTTTCTGCATCATTCTGATTTTTGTTTCTTCTCTTTTTGAAGCATGCAATTAAGTTTGCCAAGCTGCAATGAATGCAGTTTAATTGAAGGAATCAGAAACAATATGGAAAATTGAAACCTTTTATTTTAAGAATCTCAGGGTCTGTGGGAACCTCCCTCAGAGTTTTGAACTCATGGAATTTTGCAGGGATTGAGAAATAAACAGGATTTGAACATGAGCAGCTAGACTTAAAATAAATCACCTTGCAGTTAAAGCCCAAGAAAACCAAGAATTCCCTTCCAAAAGCAAGAACAAATACACTGATTTCTAAGGGTATTAGAGATGATCCTTTCAAAAGACTCAAAGTCTGGATCAGAGTTTATTCAAGCTGGGGGAGTTTAGATTTATAACTGAGAAAGACCAGGTGTGTTCATTTCTCCCCAGTAGCTGTTACAGTGCTGTGTTTTGGATTTGGAATGAGTGGTGTGGATAACACACTGATGTTTTGGTTTTTTGCTCAGGTGTGTTTATCCCAAGTCAAGGACTTTTCTTCCTTGTCTCCTGCTCTGCTGGTGAGGAGGTACATGAAAGAAACTGGGAGGGAGCACAGCTGGCACAGGGGAGCCAAAGTGGCCACAGCACAGAATGCCATGCCCAGTACAGGGATGGGGGCAGTCACCCAGAAGGGGCCAATCTGGGCTTGGGGAGGGGGATCTGGCAGCAGTCAGTGGGTGGTGAGAAATTGCACTGTGCATATCTTATTTTCCTTTTTTTTATAACTGATATTTACTGTTATTATTGTATTGTACTGTATTTTCAATTATTAAACTGTTTTTATCTCAACATATAAGTTTTACTTCAATTCTCCTCCCCACTCCACCAGGGTGGGGGGGAAGAGGGAGGGGTTGAGTGAGAGGCTGTGTGGTCTTTCATCTCTATCTGGGCTTAAAACCACAACAGATTCAAGGTAAACTGGACCCTGAGATTTTCCCTTCAACTCTTTCCCAACCATTAATTAACTTCCCTTTCTAGGTGATGCAGTGTTTGTGGAGGTTAGTTGCTCTTAATTAAAGCTGCATACCAAGTGCTAGAAGTTCCTAAGTCTAGAAAAAACAGACTACTCTTACTTCCAAACAAATGCTTTCTTTTTAGATTTGGGGTCTTAACACCACAAATATAAAAACAAGTGATTGAAACAGCTCCAATCTTGTTCCGTGTGTGGATAAAATTAAAAAGGATAGATTTGCTATGGAAAATTCAGCTTGTAGCTCTTGATTTGAAAAGTTAATGGAGAATTTACTTTTTCTTATCATCTTTTAAGGCATGTTTTGTGCCATGGGGCTGAGGAGGTGGTATGATGATGCCTCTCCCCTCAGTCCCTAGCAGCATTTTGCTTCCAATAGGCACAGTGCCTTTGGAGCCTGAATAGCACAGCTATCACTGAGAGTAAGGCTGCAGAGCACACTTTGTTATGTACTATAAGTACTGGATTGTTTATATTCAGAAAGAACAAAAGGGCTGTGAGTGTTTCTGACACCTGTCAAGGGGTGTAGCTAAGTAACACTTCTTGTATTCTCTTTTTTCAAAATGTTTGACCATGCAATCACTATATTATTATTATTATTATTACTATTACTATTTCTATTAGTGTTCTTGTTGTTCATTTTCCTCTGTGGAACTTATCAAACTGTAAAAAGCCTTCTATCTTAAATGTACCTGTATTTTTTGCTTCCCATTTAGTTTTCCCCCATACACACCTTTTTTAGCACATCCATGTTTTGGGGGATGTTTGGAACTTTGACATCATTCCTGCACCAAGCCATCCCTGCTCTGCCCACTCCCCATGCAGCCCTGTCTGTTCACTTGTGTCATTCCACAAGTGGAAGGTTCTCCATAACAAATGGTAGCCAGCATCATCTGTAGCAGAGGCTGCTCCAGTGCAGATGCAGGACTTGTCTCCAGAGGTGATCTGAGCCTTTGCCTCCCTGCCCACAGTCCTGCAGCTCTTGCACCAGGCTGGAGCAAGATTTATTGTGGAATTTGGTCAGAAACACCGGGGCAGGCTCTGTGTATCTCAGCTGCTTCCTTCCTGAGCTGTCACACTGGGAGCAACCCTCAAGCAGGCAGTCTCCTGTTAAATACAGTGAAGATTTTGTATTGGCAAGAGGCTGGGAGCCTGCAGAGATTCCATTTCCATCCTGAGGACATATTTTATCAATTAATGTCTAAAAGCTTTAAGCATTCCTCACTTCTGGCAAGGCAATGGCTGAATTTACGGCACTGAAATAGCCAATATTTCCATCAGTTTCATCTGAGCTTTTGCTAACAGATAATGCCCAAATAAAGCTATCCAAATACACTTGCAGGAGATTTTCTTGGGAGTCTTTGGAATATGTTTAATGCAAATGAAAATAAATGATACCTTAATGAGTAGTCAGAATCAACGGTTGGCTATAAGTAACAATGAACGAACAAAATAGACTTTAAGAATGTGCAATGTCAATCATTTTGACATTAAAGCAAATTTTGTATTAGTTGCTGACACCAGATGATATCATGATTACAAGGGGAGAGAATTGCACTGCCTATTTCTGTCTGGATAAAAATAGGCATCTTAAATCTCTTAAGATTTGCCAGTGCAGAGACTGTCTGGTGTAAATGTACACATTGTGTCAACTACAATTGAGTTAAAGCAGCTGTAAATGCTCGGAACAAGCTCCATGCTAATCCTCAAAAAAATTAAAAACTCTCCAGAAACCTTTCTGAACTGGATATGGTTGGTTTTGTGCCCGAGCACTGTGCAATTTTTAACTTTCAACACATCAAAAAATTTCCAATCAAACACAGGCGGTAAAAATATGCAGTCATCCTCTGAAGTAAGACATTTCTATTACACTTCTATCCCTGGTATATCAGCCATAAATTCAATGAATTACAGAAAAATGCTAATCTCTTCAGCTATTAAGTATAAACAATCTTTTCATTACAAGATCTTTCCAGTTACCTGATCTAACTTTTCAGAAGTCATGTCAGTGTCACAGAACTCTTCATAATTCTTGAATTTTTCTGATCCACATTAAAAAATATTACAACATACTTCAGAGAGATACAGACAGAAAAATGACAAAGGAGTATAAGTTACTCCTTTTCTGCATTTCAGGGAATCCCTTTCATTACAACATAGCAGTTTCTCCTCTTGAAACAAAGTTGGGGCTGTGTTCTCACAATCCACAGATCTCGATTGATCTACATATGGCTAAGGAGTCAAAAAACAGGGCATATGAAATTGGTCAGGAGTTCACAAAAATTCAAGCTTCTAAAAATAATTCACGCAGAAACAGAAATAAGAAACAAAAATCAAAATGTTTGGAAGGGCATTTCTTCAATTTTCTGCTAAATTTTCTCATTTTATAGTAGGTTTGTAAGCATTCAGCTTCTTGTCGCTTAATCATTTGGGGCAAAAGTGAACCTCAAGACATACCAACATAAATTCTATGTCCAGCATTACTCAGTGCTCAGCCACTGTGGATGTATTATGGCAGAAGGAATCAGCTAGGTACATTCCAAATATACAGTAAAAGCCTATAATTTTTAATTTAAGGCAGTTTATTTACAAGACAACTAAATCAACATACACTTTACCTTGTCAGATTTTCTTTTACAAGGGGACCCTCTCCAGGAGAAAGCTTCTGAGTGATAACAGTTCAGAAAACTTCTCAGAGAATATAATGTTATAAAACCTTGTTGTACTTGGACTATGCTACTCAAATGTTCAGCCAGAATGGAGTTTCTCCCCCTCCCTGTAATGCAACAGAAAGGTCAGTATCTCCATCATATGCAGCAGAACTTGATAACTCTGCCATCCTCACCCAGTATGTTACTGGAGAAGCTCCTGGTTTAACCCAGGACAAATACTGACAGGGCACAGCTTCAGGAGATCCTGGCTTGAGTCCCAGTCCATTCCCAGTACCAAAAAAACTTGCATGAATAAACGAAGGTAAACACCTGTGGAACTTTTGTGCTTCACAAGTTTTCAGATGTGAACACACTTAACAATCTCCTACACTTGGGAGAGTAGGAAACCCTTTTTCAACACAATAAGCAAGGCATACAACCAATTAGCGAGCCAATTAGCAAATTTTATATTGCTGGAATATAGAAAAAAACTTTGGCTGTAGGATCAGTTCAGGAGAGCTGAGATGCTGAATGATCGTGAATTGCATCAGTACTGATAGTTGTTTTCTATCCAAGACATTTTTGTCCACCAGGGTTTTATTCAGAGAAGAAATAAAACTGAGAGAAGCAGTATTTCATCACTTTGTTTGTCAGCCTTGAGTCCATTACCACAGCAAATCTGAAGATGGAATGTCAAATAACACTAACAATAACTAGTGAAAAATGAGAGTGGAATTGCAAACAAATAATCTATGATTGCTGAAGATTTTTTTATGTATACCAATCAGTCACTTAGATATGCCTCATTCCCTCTGTGGGTGTTATAGGGGCCATAACTGTCAACCCTACCCTGGTTTTGCAGCACTCACTCCCAAACTCTATTCCTGTATTAAATAGGAATTAGGAACGTGTCTGAGAGTAGTGGAAAGACAATACAGAGCCTTTGGATACTGGAAGAAGAGCACATACTGACAGTACAGAAGCCTTTACCAGCCAAAGCTGTGGTGGGGACCTTAAATGATGTTGCAGAATGAGAGAGCCTCCACAGTTAAAAATGTTCACTGACATGCCTATGCAAAAATAATGAACTTACCATGAGAAATCACAGATGAAGATTCAGCTGTTAGTACAGATCTCCCTCCAGGTTAGGAGGATGTACTGACCTATAAAATTATTGTATTTTGCCAAAGGCCTTCAGAGTTTAAAAAGTGTGGGCCAGTAAAGCAAATGCAGCAGTAAAATCTCTTAAGTTACAATATAAGAAAGGAACATGAAAAAAATATATCAGCACACTTCAAGGTACCAAGGTCACCAGAACCAGACTGCAATCAGACAAGAAATTAGAGGAACCAATATAAGGTGTAGGACAAAGGCTGAGGGTGACTTTCATAAAAGTAACCTCTACAGTACTACATATTACTCGCTCAGAGCAAAGAAGGGAGAGGACAGAATAGGGACTTCACTGAATGACTGGAGAGCTAATACAAAGAAAAAAGAAGGAAGATTTTCCTTCTGTGATGTCAAATGTCATTTTGAGGTACAAAAACCCTATCCAGGTGGGACAGAATTCATCCAAACAGTGATATTGTTGGAATAATAAACTCCTGAGAAAGAGCTCGTGGGAGAACAGAACTACACAGAGGGGAAGAAATGTGAAAAGCCTGAGGATGTGGCTGAAGAGAAAAACAAAAGAGATTACAGTGCTTGCAAATGAAATGAACTAACTCAGAGATTAAATTTGGGATTTGAGAGTACTAATAAAGGAAAAAGAAGGAAAAGCTCATGAAGGAGGTCGTTAAAGATTTAATGCCCAAATGCAAAAAGTTTAGCAAAATAGAAAAGAAAGCCAGGAACACCTATATAATGTCTGAAACCACAGCTATGAAATCACAAAGGCGTGGATATAAAGTAGGCATGGATATGAAGTGTTTGCAAAGTTTGTGAAGGATTTATAACACAGCCCACTGTGGTGGAGGCCATTCCACTGAGTTGAAGGTGGGCAGCATATCACCACATAATCTGCTATTCTCTGATTTTTATATTGAGGAGAAGATGGTGTTGTCATATCAACACTTGTAATTAAGACATTTCCTTATCTTCCAATACCTGAGAAGTTTACATTTCCCTCCAGAATCTTCTCTTCTGATGATTAATGGATGAACAATCTGCAGTCCATGGGAAATAACACTTGTAATCAACTAGAGGATAATTCCTCTAGGCTGTTCTCAGACACTGTTTTTCACAATGGAGCATTCATGTCTCATGGGAGTCATACCAGGCTGGGAGCAGAGAGGTCCTGGGAACTCAGATGAGGGCACTGCTGATGGTTACCCATCTCCTTCCCTGAGTGGCCAGGAGGTCGTATCCAAAGGGCCTTTGGAGGAGAAGGGAGTGAACCACAAGCCAGCTGAGCTGCCTCAGCTGAAGGTGTCCCAAGTACCTCATCCTGGGGAATATGCATGGATTAGACACCACCTGGCTTAGTAAAATATATCTCTTGCCTTCAGACACCAGCAGGGACATGGGCAATGTGGCCACCTTGAACAGAGTATGGACACAAGGATGGGCAGCTGACGTTTCCCTAGGGGCTACAAAGTATACCAATAGAGGATTTCTTTTTTCTCTGACTGAAAGAGTTTAAAATTAAAGGAGAAGGAGGACAAAGAGGGTTGCACAAGCAGCATAATGGCAGCTAATGGACTTTTCAGTCTAAAATATTGAAGTATCTTTATTGAGACACTGAGAGTTCACTGGTAGCCACTTTGCTGGGCAGTTGTCATGAGTTGAACCAATAGCCCTGAAGGATTGATTTTAACTACCAGATGAAGAGGTAAACTGGGGGATGTTGCAGAGACACAACATCCCTAGATGCACATGTATCCCTGTGGGTACAGCGTGTAAGGTGTGCTGCCATTGCAGAATTGAAATGTGAAAGCCCTGTAATGACTTCTTCCCTGTTCTTGCAGTGCACAGCTGGCTTGCAGCTGGAAAAAGTTCCTTGTAACCTTGGTTGCCCAGGCTGGTCCAGGCTGAAAACAGAGAGTTTCCTTTAGACCCCAGTTAGTTTCCTCTGTCTTTGTAACTATCTGTTTAAGCAATACAGATGCAACAAAAAAAGAGAAGATGCAGTTCCAAAACTGCAGGATGTTCCTTTCTCTGTCTGACAACCCAGAGTAGAGGAAACATCCCTCAGTTTGTTTTCCAGTAAGGTCTTAGCAAGTTATTAGATGGTGAGTTTTGCACTAAACTTCTCTGCCAATAACCTCAGCTAAAAACCCTGCCAAGAAAAAATGTTGTGAGGAAAAAGAGAAAGAAGCACATAGGATTCACGGTTCATAAGAAGTAGCTAAAATATGTCCTTATTTACAAGAGATAATTTTTATGTTTACGCTGTCTCATGAATACCTCCAACAGCTCAATTTTCCTGCGATGTCACAGACTCTGGATATATTTTAGGTTTCCAGAAATAAATTTCTTCTTCAAAGACCTTAAAATACAAGTATTTTGCACAGTGGATTATGGACCAAGCTCAGATCTGATTGAATAGCAAAGTCCACAAATGCAGTATATGAGCACACATCCCAGAAAACAGAACCAAACACTCTGCAAAAAATATCTACTTCTTCTACTTAATACTTGTGGGTCATTGCACCAAACTATGACCTCAGTACCAGACCATGATCCTGCACTGGACCCTCCAATGTCTTTAAATCCTTGAAAACAGAAAGCAAGTGCAGGAGCAGTTCTGTGTATAAGCACAAGATTAACTACGTGAAAGAAACATAACATTTTGTTGGATTAACGTTTTCTGAACTAAACTGGTATTAGAAAGAAATTTAAATCTTCACCTTAGAGATAAGCAAGAATCTTCATTGTGGGTCTTGCTAAATTGTACCTTATTGCTGCTTACTCATTACTTCATCATTGTGGTAAAACTTGCAGAAAAATTATGAAATATTCACACATAGCAGCACTGAAATACATGGTACCTGCTTCCATAATGTGTCAATTTTTTTCCCTTCCAGTGCCCCACTGATTACAGTGCTTTTATAGAGACCTTTCACCTCACCTCTGACTCAAGCTTCTAACCCTTTTAGTTTGTTTTCATAAGTGGCAAAGTCTTCTTTTCCTATTGTCAGAATGTGGCATTCAAGCATGCAGTGAAACATTTTGCAGCCTCTCTCGATCATAATTCATCAGTTTGTTGATAGTCTTTTCCACAGCTGATTTACCTCTTGTTTTCGTTTCTGTGGAACAGAAAGTTTTAAAACATCAACTATCTATTTTAGTCCATTGATCTTAGTGCTGTTATTTTGCTTGCAAATATAATCAAGCAAAAATCGTTTGTACCTAAGCAACTCTATCTTTCAGGTTTGTGATATATTTCTCAGTCTTTCAAAGTGATGTTTCATTTAGAGTTCCCCAAGCTTAGATGCTAAAAAGAAAGAACTTTTATCTTCTTTCAGTATGAGAACTCAAACATATCTCACAGTCTCCCACCCTACATGTTAGTACAGCTTTTCCTCTCTGCAAAATGAGAGGTCAGTCATCCCATTGTCTGTCTTGCCTTGGTGATCTGCTGCAGATTCTGTCAAGCAGTGATTGGGCTGGCAATTTGTAAGTGAACTTCAGAAGAATTTCTTTTTTGCACAGTCCACTCACAATAACCGCCATGGGGTTCTTTTTTAAAATTTTCAGTCACACAGATCATCCTATCAGGTTTTATAAATGTCAAGCTTATTCATAAATTCTTACACAGAAATAATTTCAAATCCTTACTACTTTTCACTCCATCTGCCAGTTACTGGCATAAAGCTAAAGATCTGCTTTCCATGTCTCTTGACACTTTGATTCATTTTATTCTCAAGACCTTTTTACATTATCCTGAGTTCTCACTTTAATTCACTTTGTTATTAATTTAACCTCCTCTAGTAGCATCCTTCTCCCGAAATATGGCTGCTTTTCTGGTATTGAAACTTTATGATTCCCCTGTCTCCTTAGTAAAAGAATCAGTTTTTCACAGCAAAAAAACTACCCCTCTTACCAAGTGAGCTGCTCATTTGCATAATGCTCTCTCTTTCCTTTGGTTCCCCTCTTCAGAAGTTTCTTGAGTTCTCTTGGTTTTAACCCATTCCCCAATGTCCATACCCATCACCAACAAATCCACTGTGTCCCAGAGCCAGAAACCTTTCCAACGCTTGATTCCCATTTCTTATCATCATTCTGGAAAGTGCACAGACCTTTTACTTGTTCCTTGAAAATATTTTCCCATGCTTTTTGGCACAGAATTGCTAACAGGACCATTTTTTCTCTTTAGCCTGCTGGAGATCTCCATTTAGACACACTCTGTGTTTGCAGGCTGGGCTGCCAGCCAGCCACAGGTATGTCACCTCATAACTGTCTAGTTCAGACAGCCAGCTGGGTCTTCAGCTACAGCTTCTGCTGTTTTCATATTGGAGGCATGAAAATAGCAGGGCTACCTCAAATTACATTCTATTACTTTTCCCCTTTGCCAGGTTGAACTGAGGGAGCTATAAAGGAGAGTTTTACATGACATAACTTTACTGGCTGAGTTTTGATGCAAATTTCCTTAGGCTTTTTCGGGAGCCACAGGAAAATAATAAACCCCTTCAGGAAATTGTTCAGGCGCATAAATAACAGTCCTTAGGAGAGCAGTTCTTAGAGGCATCCCTTTTCCAATGGCATTGGCTAGACAGACCAAAGGAAAGTGCATCGATAATACATCAGTTACACAAAGTGCCAGGCATCAGGAGATCTGGATATCTCCATTTCACAGCCACTGTCCCTTGCCCTGAGCCATGTTGCATGCTTTGTTGACATATTGACACTTCAGCCTGTGTTGATCAGTGGAAATGTCCTTATTGGAGTTTTGTAATTTCAAAACTTATGCATCTTCCATTTCCTTATTCAGCAGCTGTTTAGTCATTTAGTCATAGCATGTGATATCTGCATTTGTTCTTCCAATTTTTTCTTCCAGTATGGCCACTGACTTGTATTGTGGATAGAGAAAATCTTTGCTGGCTCATGCAGGAAAAAGAAACCAACACAACAAACCCAATTATAGACACAGTCACTGCTCCATCTCAAGCCATTGTATACAGAATAATGTGTGGGTCATTTAAAGCAAAGTATAAATGCTGTCATACAATATATTCTAAATAACACAAGCATCCCAATTAGGCATTTGCTATTGCTACTGTCCTGCTCCAGCAGCCTGTTGGCAGGAGGGGACTATCCCCTCCAAAACAGACGATGACCTCTGTCTCCAAGGCCTCAGCCACACAAACTCACAGACATACCAAAGTGTCATCTGCCAGGATTCCAATCATGGGAAGAACAAGATGAAGGCAGTAAAAAAACCTGCATACACCTACAAAGAGGAACCATTTTAATTAGTTACCCCTCTCCCAGAAGAAGTGCCTGAGACTAAAATTAGAATTTAAATTAAATAATTAAAATTATTTTTATAAAGAGCCCAACATATAAATGGAACCAACTAAAGCAAAGTATGTAATCCTATGGTGTATATCTCACTTATCCCTGAGGACTCATAAGTGAACATGGAATGAGAGTAAGAGAAGAAGAAGAAGAAGAGGAAGAAGAAGAAGAAGAAGAAGAAGAAGAAGAAGAAGAAGAAGAGGAAGAAGAAGAAGAAGAAGAAGAAGAAGAAGAAGAAGAAGAGGAATGTCTTAGGTTGCAATATGTTACCAAAAATATGGTTTCTTTTCCCATCTGTTGAAATCGGTTGAAGAGGTGTTTTTCTTTATCTCATAACTCCAGGGGGGAGGGGGCGGGTGTCCATTCTCACCACCACTGGACCCTTCTACAGGATCATCTCTACTCCAGCAGAACCACATCTGTCGCTCCAGAAGGACTTATTTTGGACTGCTCCCAACACTGACCAACAGGGTGTCAGGTCGTATTCTGACTGTCAAGGAGAAGGAGAAGGAGAAGGAGAAGGAGAAGGAGAAGGAGAAGGAGAAGGAGAAGGAGGAGAGATTGGATTTCTAGGAGTAACAAGAATCCACAATTTTCAATAATTGACACCATTCCTCAAACAAAAAGAAGACCAAGCCATTGATCCCTCGTTCCATTGGCTTTATCTGAAGTTGCAAATACAGAAGCTTACTGAAGAAATCAAGAATAGCGAGTTCAACGCCTACTTTCAGTCACCACATTTGACAGCCCCACAAATCTGTGTAATAACATTTTTGCCATAAAATACACTGCACTATTTTAACACTCAACATGTTTATGCTTGAAGCTGCCTCTTGAATTCCCAGGGAGGCATTAGAAGAAAATTAAAAAGCATAGCCAAAAAATATAACCACCGTCAGCCCCCACTCATAAAGTTTAATTGGAAAGCAGATATTAAGTATGTATCTTTATTACATTTTGAAACAATGAATAATATATATGTTGTTGGCTAAAGACTGAGCTCTGAAGAGTGAGTATATTGTTTTATTATTCAAACACAAGTGAAAGTGCACTGTATTTTCAATTCATACGGGCACCACTTTCTGTGAAATAAATAAATACATCCACCAGCCTCAGATGGTGATTTACATACTCAAGTACTTCTAATCACAATCCTAAAAGCAAGGGTGGAAAGAACAGTAGCCAAAGCTGTTGCCAGGACAACTTATCCCTGGATTTAGCATTATCATGAAGGGAAAACCTACAGGGAATTTAATTAACCAATACCTCAAACTTGCAGCCTGCCAAGCACTGCCTACACCCTTTTAAATCCCAATCCCTCAGGAATGACTGCACTCCTGGTGGCTGCACCCACTCAACAAAGAAGCAGCCTGGGATATGTCCACAGGATTCCTTACGAGCCAGCGTGAGCCTGCCCTGTGCCCTGGCCCACAGCAGGAGACATGAGCCAGCAGTCATCCCAGAATGGCTGTCAACCTGGAGCCAAGCCCCAGCTAATGCATTCTAGAATCTAAGAATTATAAGATTGTCTATGCTGGAAAAAATTCTCGAGATTATCAAGTCCAATGGTTCACTCAGCATTTCCAAGTAAACCGCTAAACCATGTCCTTAAGTGCTACATCTACACACCTTTAAAACCATGTCAGAGATAGTGAGTCCATCACTTCCCTGGGCAGCCTGTTCCAAAGTCTGACAATGCTTTCAGTGATGGAATTTTTCCTAATATCCAATCTAAATCCTATCTCCTTTCCTGTTAAAGAATATATTAACCCAAGTTTCATATTTCAGTGATGTGATCACAGTGCCCTTGGTGAGGTGAGTGAGTTTGCATCTGTCACTGTCTGTAGTGCAGATTTAATCTTGGGCATAGAATAAATTAGGTTGTGATGAACCTTAAAGTTCATCTAATTCCTCTTTTCCCTGTAATGGACAATGAAACTTTTCACTAGACCAGGTTGATCAAAGCCTCTTCCAGCCTAGCCTTGAACACTGGGATGGGGCTGCTACAACTTCTGTGGCCTGTTCCAGCGCCTCACCCCTCTCACAGTCAGTGAGTTTAAGGAGAAATCAGTCTATCAGATACATTTTGGCTCATGCAGTTGATTGGATGGCAGAAAAAGATGTGGCAATATAGACAGGACATCCATGCTACAGCTGCTCCCTACTCCTCCAGACTTCTCTTACATCCCATATTTTGATGGGAGATGACAGAATTTCTCTCATAATTTATGAACAACCTTACAGTCCTCCTCAGGACCTGGACTGCCTGAAGTCTGCTGTAGCTTTGAGCAATCTTCTCCAGTTGACGCTACCTGAGTTAGCAGTTGGCTGACCACCAGGATCGTGGTTTTGTCACCACCAGGGCTGAAGCTTCAAAGCAGTCGTTCTTTTATTTTTCCTCCCTGCTTAAAAATAATAATAGTTGTTTGTTAATTGGAAATCAATGCAATTAGTAAAGCTTTAAACTGTGGTGGGCAAGAAGCGAAGTTGTTTATGTTAATGTTTAATAAAGGGATTTAAGAAGGCAAGTATTAAAGCAACATCCAAGAAAGTTTTCAGTTTCAAGAATAACATCAGGCAATAAATCAGTAAGTGGAAGAGACACAACAGAGGTCTGCAGGACTCATGCAATAAAAGAATAAAAGAAACATCAACAGGCTTTCAACACTTAACTTTTATTCCTTTCTGAGGTTTGTCATACAGTCATGTTTGCATTATATGTTTTTGTAGTCTCTCATTTTTCACTTTCAAGAGAAGTTCAAGAGATGAAAGTGTGAAACAGATACTCTGTATTACTTTATCATGTCAAAATCACAGTACTGGCACATCATCACTTCAAGTACTGTCTCATGATCAAAACAGAATTTTTCCAGGCCTGTGTGTGATTAATGGTTTAATCTTTGTCTTTGTCATGCTGCAAATGGCAAAGAAAAGGACTCAAATATTTTAACTTTTTGTATCAGGAAAGCTTTGGTCAAAAATTTTTAATCATACTTCTTTTTACTAGCATAGAGGCCAAGGATATCCAAGTGGGATACTGGTATCAAAGCTTATGTAATACAGGTTTTATAAATACATCTTCCACAAAACTGCTATTCAACATTAAAAAGCTTAGTCCTCCATTTCACTCTGGTCTCTGAAAAATCCCGCCTGCTACATAAATAATGAACACTTCAGAATAAGGAGATTTTTCTTATTCATGTTTGGATAATGCCTAACAGCACAATAAAGCCTTGGTCACCTCAGAAGCCTCTATGTGCCTCTATAATATAAATATATAATCATAAAGAATGAGTTGCCAGAGAAAGAGGTCATGGATCAGCAGAGTAAATCAAACTTTAACAGCCCATCAGGGCCAGAGTGCTTAGCAACAAAACAATTCATCATTAAGAAGTTTTTGGGCTTTATTATAAATTTAGATTTAAAAGAAATGTTGAAAACCCTAGGTCAGATTTTGCTCTGTTACTTTGATGCAAACCAAGAGCAATTTACTGAAGCCAATAGAGCTGTTATAAATTGAAGTGAAAATAATTACCTTTATATTTTGTGAAAAAATAAACCTATTTATGCTTTAAGTTTAGGGAGCGCACACTGCACTTTTAAATGTTTAGTGCTATAGAAAGATGGCTATTTTCCTAAAAAAATTATTGATTTGGATTTTTATTTTGTTATTTGTGTTTCTTGTGCCACAGTAATTTTAAACATATATAAAGCAAAATACTTGGATGTCAAGTGATCTGAATGAGTGATTATATCAGGAAGTTAAAACCAAATCAACACAATCTTAGTGTTTAAATTAACATTAAACTACTTAAATTCTATAAAGAAATAAATAGATATTTCAAATTAAAACTTTTTAGACTTTAGGAAATGTCTTAACTGACAAGAATCCCTTTTCTTTCATATTTTTGTTTCTTCTTCTCATAGAGAGTAAGGGATCCATCTCATTTGTACTGCACATGACACCAGTTGAACTCTGGGCCTCGAGTCTTCGTTAGTCCATGCAGACATCTTGCATCTTCAGCACAATCTTTGAAAAGTAGCAGAACAGGTAAGTTAAATTCTTTTATTAAGTCTTAGTATTTTCAAGCAGATTGAATGCTCAGTTTCAGAAATCTTGTCACCCATAAGACTGTCCTTTGTCAGGAGAGACACTATTGAATTCAGTCTTTTAAAACCATCAGAGGATCATGCCAGCCATGCATCTTTCAGTCTCTTTAAGTTTTTCCAGTATCACAGGGTGATTTATGAAGCATCCACCTCTTTCTTAATAGAACTTTGTATTTGGTTCCTGCAAATCTCAGAACCAGGGAAGTTTAATAACTTTCACATCCCAACCCTATCTCTTACAGCTTTAGGTGTTGCTGCATCTTAGCTGAAAATCTCAGATGTGATACTCATCTATTTCTGTAGATTTTTCAGGAGGTTTTAATATAAATTTTTTACTATATCTTCTGAATAATTTTCTGTAGGTTATGGTTTGGTCATCTGGAAGTGCTCAGCTGCCCTCTTTCCCTTTCTTTCCTTCTCTGCAAAAACAACAATAAAATAGACTTGTCAGACATTAATGATTTTCACAGTACTAGCTCAGCCAAGAGGCACGAGATGGACATTTTCATCTTATCTTTGATGATGTCATATAGGCCAGTTTGATCAGAATATAAATTGTGTTTTTCTTTCCAGTTCTGATTCCAAAGACCTGGTAAGTTCTCGAGTAATGTCAGAAAACAGACATCTGATTAGACTGATAGATTTTGTAATGTGAAGCTGTTCCAAAATCTGATAGGTTGGGTGACATTAATGCTTTGAATGCCAGATTTTTGGTTGTAAACAGAAGGTTATCTGCATAGATTAATAATTAGTGGGTGTCTGGCTTGTCCTTTTATTTGCTTTTTGCATCCAGTAGTGTTTGTTAATGTTTCTAGTTATAAGACAAGTAATTGTATTTCTCTGTATACTGTTAGCAGCAGGGGTTTTATTATCACAACAGATGGGGATGTGTACAGATCTTTGATTAACATCCCAGATTTATTTTACAAACCCTATGTTTATTGAGCCTGTAGCATAGATAGTTGAGAAAGACAGACTTTTTTTCTTTTCCTAATATTGTGTCATTGAGAATCACCATAATTCAGTATTACAGAAGACCTATACTGGTTCATATACTAAGATACTTTAAAGCATCTGAATTACTTAGGAATTTTAAGCTATTGAGGTTTAACGAAACTTTCCAAAATTAGACATTCAACCTGCTTGAAAAATATGTAAGAACTGATAAAAGAATTTAAGTCAAAAGTTATCAAAGACTTCTGTGAGTTTGGAAAAAATATCCAAATATAAATGAAAATCACTCAAATTAGGCAGCCAGAAACATAAAGTAAACAAAGCAGAAAACTATGGACACATGGAGACCAACATAGATGGTGTTTGGGTATCTGTCTCTGGAAAACTTGATCAAAATCTAAAGTACCAAGATTTTTCCTGGGGCTTATATTTCACCAAGACAGAAAATCAGTACCTTCTTCTATCTTGCATAGCACCCCAACAGTACGGCAAGTTTCAGTACTGTTACCACATCCCATCAGTCTGTAGGAGCCCTTGCAAAATCCACAGGGGCTTCCTACCCTCCCTCTTGATCTCAGTATGAAATCTGGTAACTTCAGCCACTTTGAAATATGTAACCTGAATAGAGAAAGGGTTATTGGAAGAAGTTTTTGAATGGTATCCCAAAGTGTTTATTTGGATTATTCCCTTTTTGAATCACATCTCCATCCTGCAGTCATTCAAATCCATGTCTCCTACCTCTTCTGAGTGTGTCCCACCAATAGATATTCTAATAGTTGTGAAGGGAAGAGGGAAGACCCATCCTAACCCATATCAATGGGAAGGTGAGCAAAGACATCGAGAAATGAGGACGAGAGTGCAGATCATGGATCTGCTGAGCACACACAATCTTCACTTTCTCTGCTACTCTGATATTTTTCCTTGAAATGTCATCAAATAAATGCAGCATACCTTTTATTTTCTTTAATTATTCTCTTCCAGACCACCCAGATCAACACTGAAATTAACAACAGGGAGAGAGTGCTGTCACAGGATTCTGAGTGCAGAGGTCCTTTTCACAGGTAGCAACATTGACATCGATATAAGCCAAAACCTGTAGGAAAGGAAGAAGTAAAATAACTTGAAGATATTTCAAAGCAGAGGGTAAGATTGTTAAATCTACAACACTGAGCTTATTTTGGATAAATGAATAGAATTAGTGCCAATGATCCTTTTCCCTTAAGGGATAATATCTGCAGCTGATTTATCTCTAAATATTTATTGCAACCAGAACCATCCACATTACTAAAGCAGATCACATGTGAAAGCTTTGAATCAGAATACTTGCAAATTTGCTCTTCTTGAAAAAGGGGAAGAAAAATATATTCCCTTTTTACAGCACATTAAAGGGGATTCTCTTTGAACTTCATGATTTAGGAAAAAATCAAAATCTTCTACATATTTATACCTACATAAATATAATCAAACAAAAGAGAGTTACCTTTTCTATCAGCTTAGATGCTGAACCTCTGTTAAAAGTTATTCATGGCCACCATCAAAAGAGCCAGATATAATCACAACTCTGCCAGTTTGACCCTATATAATGCTTATCTTTCCTCAGCAGGTATAACCCATAGACAATTGTTACACATACAGATAATCAGAGAGAAAGATATCTAGGCAGAAAGAAGTCTGGGCAGAAATATGGCCTTAATCTTCTGGAGAAATATTGTTAGAGCCTCACAAATGGCACCAGAAATCAATGTGGCCAAGTGATTCAAGCTCCAAAGCTTTCTATTTGGGAGAACCCACAGACATCTCTCTAAACCAGATATCTGCTGAGAAGTGAGCTCCATTGCTGTCACCAGTCAGTGGACGGAATGCTTGATTCCGTTGCCTACATACAGACACCTCATGCCATCAGGATATACCACCTGGCTTCCAGTTGGTCTCCCAAAGTGTACAGCTCTTCCTTAAATCTTCTGCCATAGCTGCCAGTCCTCTAGAGTTGTTACAGCTCCGTGTTAGTGGGAGAGTCTGTAACCTTGCAAAAGACAGAGGTGACTGAGTGTAAAAGGCTGAATTCCACTCTAGTGCTCCACTGCCTGTAATGGAAGCTCAGGCACTGGCAGCACATGTAGACTCCTGCACATCAGCCTCAAAATCAAACCTGATTTCCCTTTATGACAAGGTAATCCACCCAGCTGATCCAGGGAAGCCAGCTGACGTTATCTTTATGGATTTCCGTAGAGCTTTCCATACTGTCTCTCACAGGATCCTCTGGACAAAATGTCCAGTACACAACTGGATAAACACATCCTGAGATGAGTGAGCAACTGGCTCATGGGTCAGGCACAAAGGGTTGTGGTGAATGGGGTGACATCAGACTGGGGACCTGTCACCACTGGGGTTCCACAGGGCTCCATCCTGGGCCCTGTGCTCTCCAATATCTTCATTAACAACCTGGACACAGGACTGGAAGGGATGCTGAGCAAGTTCACAGATTGTACAAAAATGAGAGGAGCTGTTGACTCCCTCGAGGGCACGGAGGCCCTGCAGAGACACCTCACAAATCAGAGGACTGGGCAATCACCAACCATATGGAGTTCAACGAGGCAAAGTTCTGGATTCTGCACCTGGGATGGGGCAATCCTGGATGTACAGGCACACTGGGGAATGGGAGGCTGGAAAGCAGAGCCTGGGGGTCCTGGTCTGTTAACATGAGCCAGAGTGCCCTGAGAGCCAGAAGGGTGAGCCCTGTGTCCAAAGGAGGACAACAAAGACGGTGAAGGGCCTCGAGGGGAAGCCCCATGAGGAGCAGCTGAGGTCACTTGGTCTGTTCAGCCTGGAGGAGACTGAGGGGAGACCACATCACAGTCTCCAACTTCCTCATCAGGCAAGGCAAGAGAAAGGGCAGACACTGATGTCTTCTCTCTGGTGACCACTGACAGGACCTGAGGGAATTGCCTGAAGTTGTGTCAGGGGAGGCTTAGGTTGAGTATTAGAAAATGGTTCTTCACCCAGAGTGTTCTTGAACACTGTAACAGGTTCTCTGAGGAAGTGGTCACATCACTAAGCCTGACAGAGCTCGAGAAGCATTCAGACAATGATCACAGGCACATGGTGTGAGTCTTGGGGATGGACCTATGCAGGGTCAGGTGTTGTACTCAGTGATCCTTGTGGGTTCCTTCCAACTCAGCATGCTCTGTGATTCTGTTATTCTGTGATCAACATTTAGGTGCTCTTAACTCTGTGTCTACAGTTCTGCATTATACCCTAAGAACAAGGGAAACCTTAGACTCCGTGTGGAGAAATACTGTGTAGAAGTTGTCTCACTAAGTACCAGAATTAACATGACTTCATTGATGGAGTTTGCCCTAACTGGAATAGGCCAGCTTAGAAATGGTTGCTGTTATCCTGACTGGAATGTATGACTATCAATGGCTTTAGTGTTTTTTTGTGGCCTGGGTACCTCTGTACAGCCATCGATCCTGCCTAAACAGGCCAAGATCCCTGGTCCCAGGCCCATGCTTTGGTTCCGTGAAGAACTGCCCTGTAAGGCTGTATTAAACATGCTCAATAACAAAGTGGTAGCTAAGAGGAGAATTTCAAGAGAGATGCACCAATCTACCCAGTGATTCAGCGTTGGAGTTCATGGCTGTCCTGCACCACTCAGTGGTCCTTTTTTGTTTTCTTTACAGAATACTTGAACCTGGGTGTATACCCCTTTTAGAGCTNGTTTTGTTTTCTTTACAGAATGTAAAGAAATGTAATGGTAAATGTAAATGGGTGTATACCCCTTTTAGAGCTCCCTAAATCCAGCTTCCTTGAAATCATTCCCTCTCATCTCCTCTACTATTGCGTTTTCACTGCTTGCATTTCTTTTCCATGGCACTTCTTTCCTTCAGCAAATCTGAAGGGAAGCAGAAGCTCTGAAGCGCATTAGCTTTGGCTCATTTAAGTTTTTTCACCTCTGCTCCTTACCCTCCTACAGCTGCAGCTCTGTGCCGAGGGAAGGAGAGGGAGAAGAGTGGGAGGAAGAGCTATTAGCACACACTGTAGCACAGCTGTATTGACATGCTCCAAAGCACCATATTATTTTGGCTGAGCAGGCTGAAGCCAAGATGAATGTATTGTTGCATGGCACGGACAGTTAAGAATCTTGTCTAAATTCTGAAAAGCCTGATTCTGTTTGATTTCCACAGCAACTGTTGTGTGAGCTGCAGAATAATTTCAGCTCAGACAAGATAATGAATCAGAGTAACATTGCTAGCTATCCTATTTCTTTACAAAGTAAGGTTGACTCAGAGTGAGTTGAAAACCAGATCCTCCAAAAAACAATGTACTTTGAAAATTATTCTCCTTCTAGTCCTTCTAGAAAACTTTGAAGCTGAAAGATCATGAAAAGCTATAAGTTTATAACAATTTTGCACAATACAATCTGAAACAAAAGGTTGGTCAAAAACTGATCAGCAGGAAAAACTCAAAAATCCCTTTTTGGTCTTCATTGCAAAATGTTTGTTTGTTAACAAAGAAATAGAGTAAGAGGGAATGCAAATCATTAAGTGCATGGTTCAGATACTTACACAGAGGTGTCCAGAGCCTCTGTAAATTTAGATACTGCTGGCCTTCAGGTGCTGCTACAGAAAGCTGCCTCCCATATAACTCATGGCTTATCTGTGTGTCCTGTGCAGATTTCTAGGATTTGTTTAGGGAACAGTACTACCAACTTTGGTGTGATAGAACTCAGGAGGTAATCTATATCAATTAAACATTCTCAAATACTGGTTAGTTCAAAAGTCTCATTTTAGGAACAATAGAAAGCAAAAAAGAAGCTAAGTGACTCTGAAGGCCAGAAAAAATTCTCACTTTTCTGCATTTGGGCATAAACCATTATCATCTTTTGAAAAATATCTGAAGATGATCTAAACCTAGTTTAAGACCTCAGTCCAATGGAGTGTAGTGTTGCTTTCTTCAGAGACCAGGCCAGCTAGCAAAAGTCCAAGTTTTTAGACTGCTTTCACCAATGCATTTGATCCTAACCCAGGGAGGAAAGTTTAACTACTGTCTTCAGTCTTCACAGAAAACACTGGCAAAATCACATCACGGTGCCAGCAGTAAAGAATTATGCCACATTAAAATGGACAGAGACCTTTAGCTGAGTAGTGAAGAGATCTTGGGTGGTCATAACTTCAGGTTTCTCCCCATTAAGACTGCAATTCAATGTGTTTTAATGACTTGTAATTGATCTGGCAGTTAGACTATATTGAGCTAAAACTTTATAGAAATATTGTCACATACCTGAAACTCACAGGTCCTCTGCTTGCATAACACAAGCCCATATTGATTTGGTTTTTACAGCCCCCAAGTCTTCTTTTGCCCTGAGTGTATCCATGGCAAATGCAGGTCCAGAAGAGCTCATTAATGTTAGATCACAAAACTGATGATGATCATTTATCAGATGCTAGAGCCAGAGCTATAGTACTCCTGTTTGAACAGAATCATATATTACACCAAAACTAGACTTCTTTGGGTCATTAAAGTAAGGGTGACATTATGTGCATTTATTCATTTATATGTGAATGCTGAAAAATCTCTGGTTGTGTTGGTGATTAATCATTTGATAATACAAAATTAATTTTGACCTACACCTGTTATTAAAAATGTTGATGTTTTAATTGTATAAAATATTAAAATGCAAATATTAGTTTAGAACAGTAAATTAACATTTTGATAAAGAGGGATAAGGCACAAGCAACTGCTTTTCAAATGTTTCATTTCAATGATTTCCAGATTGGTAAGTATTTAAAACAGATGCATAATAAGTCAGAGGAAAATTAAAGTCCTTTTCTCTTCTGTGAAGTTATTTCTGTTTCTCCTTCATGTCCATGTTGAAAAAAGATAATCAAAGAGGTTTACCTATTGCTTTTATTCCTGTTCTGCCAGAGGAACACAGAAATAGACATTACAGAGGAGAATCACCACACAGTCTTGTAAATCTCCACAATTTCATACATTCTAGCATGGTGGCAGCTAAAAGAAAAATTATCTCTAAAAATAATCTTAATGTGTGCATTTTGGGGTGGGTGTGTTTTGCTGCATTAAGCTCTTGGAGAGTTTATATGTACATTAATCTGTTATTTCCATATCAAGAGGCTGAGGCAAATAATACTGAAAAGCATTAGAACACCAAATTCTTATTCCGTCTTTATGAAGCCATAATACCCTCTTGCCCAGGAAAAAAAAATACAGCTAAGAATGCTCTCACATAATTTTTCTGGTAGTTCAGGCCATGTGGATACTAAAATCTTACAATCAGATTTATGATATTAAAAGATATCATTAAGATCAAAACTGTCGATTGCAACCTTAAATATTCCAGCATCTCCCAAGATGCTTAGTCCTGAAAGAGCACTCTTTAATGGTCAACTCTTTTTCTAATTAATTCAAAAAAATCTCCAATGCTTCAAAGAGACAGGCTCTGTCTCTGCAAACATGGGCCCTCTACTTGTTCAGCTATTATTTGAGCTACTTCTTTGGCTTAGTACCCCCACTCAAGAGAAAATGCTGCACTTTTTTGTCCTGAGAAAACACCTCATAGTGCCTGCTGAGTCCTCTGACACGTTCCTGAACCCACTTACCACATTTTAAATTGCCCTTCTTTTTGGAAGTCAGTCCTTCTATGAGTGCAGGGTTGGAATAGATAACCTCCTGAGGTCTCTCACAATCAAAATTCCTCCATTATTTTATGGGTTTTCAGGGATGCTTGTATCTATCACACAAAATATATCTTTTCCAGCTGATTGAAAACTTTGAAAATGTTACTGAAAACAAAACAAAAGCATGATAATGTAGATGCCTTACTTGTGTATTTTCATAGCTTTTACATTTGAGTTTCTTTAGAACATTAACAATTCCAGATTTCCTATAGTGCAATACTTTTGAGAGGTATATTATTACAATCATGTAATGGGTTTTTATACCTTTAAATTACCCAATTATACTCTGTCTCTCAATGAGCACCATAATTCTAGAACTTCTCTATTTTAGAATAAACATTTGCATCAAGACAGCAAAATCCTAAGAGATTTATCACAAAGATGAGCATCAAAAACTGTGGGATGCTTATGTCATACTTCAGTTGCCCAATACACAAGTATCTGCAGGTCTTTCTCATGTGATAAGGGACCTGATAGACCTGTCTGCTTCTGAGAAAGATGAAACTGGGTCTGTAGAGTACAGTAGCTGGAGGCCAGGTAACTAAAACCTGAACGGCACTCCAGAACTTCTGTCCATGCAAACAACTCCCCTTTGTGTGGGTCTGAGTTCCAGATTAGGACACTTAAATGTAGGTGCCTGAATATGACTGTCCAGTCTCCATGTCTAATCAATTCAGAGCTAAACTGAACTCTAACTCCCTAAATAGAGGTATCTGATGCCATTTTTAATGCTCAGGAGTAGCCAAGTGCTACCGGTGAGATGGGCAGGTACAGCACAGGCTCTGTAGGAGCTGTGGCTTCTGGCAAATGAAACGCCTTCCTTTATCTCACAGAATCACACAGAATCACAGAATGAACTAAGTTGGAAAAGACCTTTGAGGTCATCGAGTCCAATCCATGGCATAACACCTCCTCATCAACTATACCATGGCACTGGGTGACACGTCCAGACTGTTTTTAAACACATCTCCAATGATGGGTAATTTCTATTGTTAGGAAAGTGATCTGAGCCATTAGCTATTCCAGTCAATGGTGCCTCTGGAGTGGTTTTGTTTACTCTAATGAAGCACATGTTGGTGTGAACACCTGTGGGACTCCACCAACCAGGCTCCTCACACCTCCACTGACCACAGCCAGAGCTTAGACAGCATGCACACAAAATTAAATAAAACCCTTCAGATACCCAAACATAGGTGTCTCAATGTACATTGAATTCCACACTTAATGTAATTTCACCCAGTGAGAAAGTGTCTGCCATCTTCCCAAAGCTTATGTCACATCTGTCCTTAAAAAGTAGCTCAATGAGCATCCTTGCATTCCTTGTAGGAATTGTAATCATGGTCATACGAGAAGTTTAAGAATTAGTTTTAATTTCAGCTTGCTCCAGAACCCTTTCAAGTCCATGAGGCTCCCATGACCTTCAGTTCAAAAATCAAGAGCAGCAAGGTCACTTGTTTTTAGCGGCCTGTGGATGGGTATTAGAAGACATAATTAGCTGCAATTGAAGCATAATGAATATGGGAGGGAGAAAGAATCTTGCCTAAAAACTCGTGTGAGCTCTTAATCCTTCATAAGGACATGTGTAAAATCATCAAAACTCTTCTGATCTAAGAGGATAGAAAAATATGGAGGAAGTTGTTTCTCATTATTTCTTTCTCTCATGTGCTTAACAATAATTTAGTCTTAACATCTTTTAGTCTAACCTGGCTCTAGTCATGGTTGTCAAACTCTTCTAGAAATAACAAAGGTAACCACTGCTCAGCATTAATTTTACTCTGGCAATATCTTAAAAATAATATAAAACATAAACCTCTTCCTGTCCTCTTTTTTCTTTTATGCCTATGGTTAAAATGGGCTTCAGTGGTACTATAACTGGTGGTCATCCATAAAACAAAAGTAGAAATTGTTGGTACAATAATCTTAAAATTCAGTTTTCATTTCTACACCATAAATAAGACAATTCTTTTCTTCCCTCTCCCATATTCTGCTCTGTAACTCTGATTCCATCATCTGCAGAGACTAAAAAAAGTAACTATGGTCCCTTTTTAAAATCCTGTCATTTTCATTTGTTCATGTAAGAAATCCCTAAAGCTAGGCCACCCCTAAAGCTGGCTGAAAATCTAACTGTAACCCAAGCTCTGCTCATGGTAACCAGACCTGAGACAACAGGAAAAAGCTTTCACCCATAGAATTCAAACCTTTGTTTTACATTAGTGGTTTACACATAACATAAGGATTCTTACATCTCCATTATTATCTCAACCTTCAACCAACCCATAGCATGGTCAGAGATGACGGGTAAAGGTGACATTAAAAGCTGATAGTCAAGCACTGAAGCTAAAGGTTATAACAATATTCTCTCTCATGTAAAAGCAGAACTGTTTTTATTTTCTTCTATGTACAGTCCACTACACATTTAAAAAATATTTTCATGCTCATTTGTCTTATACTAACTGTAGCCCTAATTGTAACTCTGTTCTCTGCTTACTTTTCAACCTTACCATCAAGTTGGAGAAAAAATTGGAGCCACTTGGTTCATATACTTGTTTTATTTTGCTAGTCTAGAAACAGTACCACAAAATTTGTGTCTCTTCCTCAATTTCTCATCACTAATACTAACCTTAACCTTAGCTCTGGATCTGATAAGAATTAAAATGATAACTATGATTCACTGGTGCCATAGCTTGCCCCTGGCTGGATGCCAAGTGCTCACCAAAGCCTCTCTGGCACTCCTCTCTACAGCTACACAGGAGAGAAAATGCAACAAAGAGTTCATGGGTTGAGATAAAGACCAGGAAGGATCACTCAGCAAATACTGTCATGAGCAAAACAGACTTGAATTAAAGATATTAATTGAATTTATTGCTAACAAAATCAGAGCAAGAAAATGAGAAGTAAGATAAAACAACTTCCCCCTACCCCTTCCCTGCTTCCCAGCTGTACCTCCTACCCCAGCAGCACAAGGAGGCAGGGAATGGGGGTTATGGTCAATTCATTACCCAGTTTCTCCCACTCAGGGAGAGGAGTCCTTCCCCTGCTCCGCCACGGGGTCCATCCCATGGGAAATAGCTCTTCATGAACTTCTCCAGTGTGAGTCCATCTCACAAACAACAGTTCTCTGTGAACTGCTGCAGTGTGAGTCCATCTCAAGGGCAGCAGTCCTCCCCAAACTGCTGTGATGTGGGTCACTCTTCCATGGGGGCAGTCCTGCAAGGACAGGCTGCTCTAGGGTGGGTCCTGCTCTGCTGTGGGTCTCCTCCATGGGCTGCAGGTGGATCTCTCCACTCCATGGACTCCAGGGGCTGCAGGGCCACAGCTGCCTCAGCATGGCCTTCACCATGGCCTTCACCATGGCCTTCACCATGGCCTTCACCATGGCCTGCAGAGGAAACTCAGCTCTGGTGCTTGCAGCATCTCCTCTCCCTCCTTCTGCACTGACCTGGGTGTCTCACTTTGCTCTTCCTTAGTCACAATTACAGCTGTGCAATACCTTTTCTTTTTTAAGTTTCTTTTTAAATATATCACAGAGGTGTTTCTATCATTTCTAACTTGTCCGGCCTTGACCAGCAGCATGTCCACCTTGGAGCCACCAGGGGTTGGTTCTGTCTGACATGGAGGAAGCTTCTGGCAGCTTCTCACAGAAGCCACCCCTGTAGCCCCCCCACTATTAAAACCTGGCCACAAAACCCCAATACAGCTGGCTGAGGTAATTTAAAATTATTTTACTTTGAAGGTCTGGAAATCAGTACAATAACAATCTACTCTGATTTTTTAAAAATTAACACTAACCTGGCTATGACTACTTTGCAATCACAAGACATAACCTGAAAGAAAAATATAAAAAGTGGTTCTTTTGAAAGCATTGTCTGCAGTATACCATATTTTAGTATTTGCCTCCTTCATTCCCACTACTCTAACCTGAATCCTACTTTATGTCTCAGGCACAGCTGAAGGAACCAAAAATAAGCCATTATCTCAAAATGACACAAGCATTATTTTTACTTTTCTTATATAATGTATGACCATATTATATAATTTCATTAACAACTTGCATTCAACTTAACTCCTGGGTAATACTCAGGAGCTCTAATCCTGTAGCATAACTACAAAATATTATTGGCATTTCCTTCAAGCCAGTACTAATCTTTTCTGTTGAAACATTACCCTTTATTAACCCTTAAGCTCTGGTGTTTAAAAAGCTACAGTCACCATGGAATAATTAAACAAAGGAATATCGGTGCCAGTGCTCTTTCCAGTACATTCACCTTTCTAGGTTATATCACACTCACCACCATCATAGATAAGTTTAAACCCTTTCTTTTCCTAAACCTGGCTCCAACCAAACCTTCATCCATCTTTTAATCTCCAGACTGCACTAAAAGCCTGTTCCTGAAGGGAATAGAAATGCTTGGCCATTACCCTATGTCATCTATCATTTTATAGTGAGGGTCTACTTTTAACACAACAATAGATCCTGATTTTTCTTTCTCTCTTCAAACTGCTGCTATCCTCTCTGTTTAGAAACTTTCCTCAGAACCTTGCACGATCCCATCACAACAACAAGACATCAGCAGGTTTTATTTTTTGTACTGCACAAAGCATAATGACAAATTTGTCCCTTCTCTCTCCTAATCCTAAATTTACAAGTTTTGAAGCATCAAGAACCATCAGAGACTTTGAAAGGGAAATAAGCAATTAGCTCCAGATGCCCCCAGAACTCATTTTGTCATGCTGTGTGGTTCAAAATACTGACTATTCTGGAGCACCTCACCCCAGATCCTTGCCTTCAATGCACTGCCAACCATAACTTTGATTCTTTCAGTTTATAAAATCCCTCAGACTCTCAGCTCTCCTCCCTAGTCTCTCCAAGAAATGTGTGATCTTTTTCCTTTCCTCAGTACTCTAATATTTAAACATTTTTGCTTCTTCTCCTTCAGAAGCTGTAACCTAACACTAAAAATAAACCTCTTTCTTTGAAAAAAATAAAATCTATGGACCTCAGGAAATAAGAACTTAAAGATAAGCGATTCTTACAAGTATCAGCATTTACATCGTTAAAAGTTTGTCATTAGACTGTGTCTAAATTTTTTTATTCTTTTATAAACTCAGTGTACTCCAAAATGTTGTGATAAGAATGCAGGGTACAGGAAACAAAGAGGAGTGTCTGGAGAGAGTTGAGATAAATGCCACCCGTTGCTTTGACCACAGACCAGTTGAAAGAAAAAGGAGAAGAGGAGAGGATGCAGAGGTTGGGATGACATCTAATGATTTTAGAACAGATTGGTTGTTGTGGAATGTCATGTGATAGGCTTGGGATTAGAGACTGGGGTTTAGAAAGGAAGAACTGAATATTAGGGAAAAAAAAATATGGGTCACTCCTTCAAATTTTAGCTGGATACATCCTATCACCTTCAGACAGCAGTTAGCAGCCAAGGCTCAGTACATTTTAGGAAAATGGTGTAAGGGCAAAGGAATGAACTCATGTGTCCATACACCCAGAAACTCCATATTTAAGACATCAAATGGGGGCATGTGACTAGATACACATAAAACTGGAAAAGAGTTAGAGACGTAAATAGCATCAACCATGAAGCATTGCATAGAAATTGTCATATATAACAAATATGTTTAAAAGTGTTGAAGGAATGATGATGATGAAACCCAAGCTATCTTCCCATTCCCACTTTTTTTTTGGTTACTTCTTTTCCTTTGACTGGAATGGACTATGGATGGGGGGGTTTGTGTTTAACATTCACTGTGAAAGGGGCTGGAATTTTTTGAGTATCAAGAGACACAAATATTAATGTCATGATTCAGTCAGGAGTGTTGGTAAAACTGACAGATGTTCAGGATTTATTCTGCATTTGCTATGAAGAGGCTGATTAGAAGTATATCTATAAAGGATTTTTACAAAGACTGCCAGTTTTGGAAAAGCTTCCAAACTAATCCAGCAGAGGTAGATATGCTCCAAAAATGACTGGACAAGCTCTTGAATGATGCTATGCTTGAAAGCTTGAAGAGATTTACTTTGGAACCACTGCAAACTGCTTGGAAATTCTGACATCATGTTTAGCAGAGGGGAAATCAAGGAAGAAGGTTTAATAGCCTCATAAATTGAATCTTTGTCACCCTTCTTTGCATGGCAGGCCACTAGTCGTGAACATACAATAAAGGTTTCCATGGTCTCAGCATTGAGGTGTGTCACTACACAGTGTAAAACTTACAAGACTATAAATGTATTCCTGCAGGAAGAAACTATCTATTTCCCCAGACTTGCTGGCAGGATTAGACTGACTTTAGCACCATATATGTATTTTAAAAATCCACTGCAAAATATTCAGGAAGAATGTTCCACAGAGAACACTGCATAGGAGATTTTTTCTTAAACATACACAAAAATCATATTAGTATGAATAACTTCTATGACATTTCCCCCTCCTCCCATCCTTGAAATTGCTGTGAGGCAAATACAAAATGTAAGTGAAAATCTAGAAGAGAAGACGTAGGAGTTGCAAATCAGGGCTGGAATTCAAAATCCAAAGGTTCCTGAGGACCAAGATTTTTCTTAAAAAGATGATTACTTTGCAGTTGCTCTTGCAATAAATATTCTTGAAATTCAGAAAGTTCTAAGTCTAATTATGAACCAATGAAGGGATTTTGGGGTGTATTTGCACATCTGTGTTATTATCCTACTAATAAAATTCTTGTTACTGGAGTTTTTAACTTCCCTATCTCTGTCACAGAACTACTTAGGAAGGTTATATAATTGCAAACTGTCTCAATCACCCATATGCAAAATTTGAATAACAGTGCACTCTTTCTGTTATGTGTTGAAGTTGTGAGCAATTTGGGGACGACACTGGGTCTGTTAATGCTGGAGGCTGCCCCAGGTATCTGTGTACACTGCTAACAATAAAAGCTCCAGACCCTTGTAATCTTGGAACAGCTGAGCACAGAGTGTAAGAAGTGTAAGAAACCATTTTTATTCTCCTCTCTTTGTGATCCGCTTGGATCCAACAAGGCTATAAACATAATTATCAAAAGCAATTTCATTTAAAAAAAAGGAGCTAGCAGATTTCCTGTCCCTCCTCAGTTTGTAGTATCAGCAGTGTGATGATCCTAATCTCCACATACATTATTACATCCCTGCACTGATCTGCATGTCATTTTATACAGTCATGAACATCTATTACAGAAAGCATGGTAGGGAAATGCAGCAAGTTTTCCTGCACCAAAATCTTGATAACTGAGTTCCAGAAAAAGAGCAATCAGAATCCCAAGAGATTTCATCAGCTTTGTTTCTTTGCCTGATTGAGACCTCAGCTGCACCATTCAGTACTTCTGCTGTCCTGCCTCACTGTCTTCACCCTTCGCCTGAGATGAGAACTCTGTGTGATGCCCAAATCCATTCTGACTGCCTGTGCTCCTGCATTTTGGAGATTAGAGCAGTCTAAATGGGAGTGATCAACTCAAATTTTGTGTCAGATTGATGATAAGTTGTGATTTCATAGAAAAAGTGGCAGGATGATTTTTTAGACAAAAGACAAACAGCCAATCACATGCCAGGGAGGTTGCATGAGTTTTCAAGCCTTCACTAATAAATGTGCTATGAATGAAAACCTTCTACTTTGTGAAACTATCAGGAAAACTCACAATAAGAATCAATGCTTATATTGTACTTTTTCAACATTATCACCTCCATGGAAGCAAATGAAACATCTGAAGCAGTAGTTTAACCACTCTGCTCTGTTTTTCAGTCATGCTATTGGCATGTTATCCTATTAGAGTTTACTGACTCAGAGAGCCACCGAGATTTATAATTTGGGCTTTTATAACCAGAACAAAAGTGTATCTCATTGAAGATGACAGTGAAGAAAATAAGCAGATCCTAATAGTAATTTCAGATGGCAGAACAGTCAAGCAGCATTCAACTTTGAAATGTTCTTGGTCCTCTAGGCTGAGGATTTAATACAACAAATGAAATTATCGTCTCACTAAGGCCCAGAGAAAGCAGCACTTTTGGGTGTTATCGTGTAGACTGACTGGTCCAGTCCAAGTAAGCAAGAGAAAGTGCTGCAGACATAGCAGAGCCTTCTTGATCCCTTCTGAAAGGTTCTAGGTGCTGTGGTGAGAAGCTGGAACAGATTTCATGATGTGCTATCACTGCTCAGAGACAATCCAGGGACAGGCACTGTCTTGCAGGTGATGAGTGGAGAAACACAGGCAAAAAAAATTGCAGAAGGTTGGATTTTCCAGTTTTAAATTATTTTGTAGCACTTCAGTGTACCAAGCTCCTCCCCTGCCTTGGTGTTTGGATCCAGCCTTGCCATTAAGTTCATCATGAAGAAATTTTGCGGGATTTTGCATTTCTTACCATGCTGACATTTAATGAGCTATTTATCTTCAGTTTCTGTTCTACTGACAGTACTAACAGTATATTTTTCATAGATATCATTATTAGCTATTTAGATTTTAAGAAAATTTATGTGGATGTTCTCCATCACGGTATTAAATTGAAGTTCCTGAACAGTCTGTAGTACTAAAGTCAAAATAAAAGTGTGTCTAAAATGCTAGTTCCTTTTAAATGTTTCTGCAGTCAAGCCCTTATAAGAAGAGTGTGTCTGTTCAGCAGTGATTCCAAATAGATTTTAATTTTAAAGAGAATTTTCTTACAAGTTTTCAAAACAATTATTTTCCACTATTAAAGGGAGCATGAAATTTTAAAAGCAGAATAAGAAGATTGTTTAGAACGAGGATCAAGAGACAGAGTTTCAATTTAAGAGCATTTTTTTAAATAAAGATAAAAAGGGCTATGCTTTTTCTCAAATTCTTTTATAAACCATGAAGCTGATGCAGAGTGACAAAATACATTTTACCCACAAGACACCAGTTTATTTAGTATACATAATACCTTACATAAGTAAATCCAGATCACCACATTTTTCAAGCTTTTCACATGAGTAGGTGAACTGTGGTTTTGTTGCAACCTTCCCTCAAGGAGATCAGACTTCACAGATCTTGGACTAATTTTCACAGAGGACAAATTAGAAGGACATCAACAACCAACATAAACACATTAATAAGCCTTAATTAGTTTGTTGGCTGGCAACAAGGAGAGCTGTGCCCTCGGGCAGCCCCAGAGAAACTGGCTTGGTTTTCTGAGCAGTAATGATAGCAACGTGGCAGACGTAGTTTATGTGCAGTGTTGGAGGATTCCCCTTGAGTGCAAGCTCAGAGTGGCCTGTGACTGATCTACAGAGCACTGCATTCCTTTTTCTCTATTTTAGGTAAATTTAACCAAAACCATATGGATTCCCCCCAATATTCACAAATAGCTCTAGCCCTAAAGTTGGTATATCTCCATTCAAAGTTTTATAGTCTATGCCAGTCTGTCTAAAGAAATTGACAAGAAAAGTACCCATCAAAAACATAATTTTAACATTTGATCTCATGATCTATTTTCCACCATGACTTTCATGATCTTCTGCAGAGCTCAAAGAAGGCCTGGACACACTTACTTATTTGTATAATGTGAGTGACATAAAGCACACTGCCCTGCACACTATTTTTAGTGTATTTAAACAGAATTTGGAACATGAAACCTGACCCATATCCTCACTAACTCCTGTACTTGAAGATTTCCAGGACTTCTAGAGAGTCCTTCAAAGAGCTCTTGACTTGGCTGTTCTGGACTGTTGCTCTGATGAATCCAAGGTGCACATCTCCCAGGGAAGACCCTCCCTGGATGGCATTTAGCATTTTTCTTTTTCCCTTAACTTAACTGTAAGGAGCAAATTCTGCACATAAACAAACACCTTTTACCAGTCACAAATCTCCATTTATTCTTTCCATCAGTCTGTGCAGACCAGCTCCTCTGGAGTGTATTTTATAACAGTGTGTAACAGGCAATTCTGATCTGTAAAAAGGCTTAGAGAACAGCATATTCAGGACTTACTACAACCACCCACACACCATTACACATTTTCATAATTTCAGGCCTCATTTTCATGTTTGTTTTTTTTTTCACTGTAACCATCAGATATATATGTAAATCCTAGCTGCCAAATCTCCTGCCATAATAATGACACCTGTGGGCCACCAAAATTCACCATGGAAATGGTAAGACCTCAGTTGAGGTCTTGGAATATTCCTCACAAGAGGAAATAAAGGTATCTTCTTTGTCTTGAAAATGCAGATTCAGGAAATTTCAGTTGATCAGAGTTCAGTTACTGAAAATTGCATTTTGGAACCTAAATTCTCCTGAAGTAAGACTCTACTCACACTGAGACTGAGATTATTTGTCATTACTACCCTTCATCTGATGGGAAGACTTCTTCTTAAATATTTTAAAGAGCTCCACAGCAGATGGATAATACTGCTGCATGATCAAAAATGTAGTGTTAAAAAGCAATATTTTTATATTTAATTTTTACATAAGATTGGTGCATTTAATACCGTCAAATTAAATGTCAGATCTGGTGGATACAAATGGTTCTCCTCCTTATAAACAACTCTTAAAGAGAAAAAGAGTTAGGATTCTCCTGACCTGTATATGAATGATATTTCCTGTTTTATTAGAAATATGAGCTTTCTGAAGAAGGTCTAAACAAATAAAATTTTTTAATGCTTGCATGGTAATACTAATATAAGCAAAATCAAATCTAGTAAAAAACAAATCATCACAGAATGTTTTGAATTCAGGAAAACAGCATTTTCTGATTTTCTGCAAAGAAATTTCTGCAAAAAATTCTGACAAGTTACACAAACTGCAGCCTATTAAAAGTAATCTAGCAAAAAATTACTTGTTTTGTAAATTTTGCTAGAGGTGTTTACATGTTCTGTACATATTCGTTCCTCCAAAGATTTGTTTCTAACACTGGATTTGTTTCTTTCTATGTCACTGGCTCTGATACCCTTATAGATGTAGAACAGCTCATGTAAACCTTCCCAAACCTCACAATTCATCTCCAAACTAGAATAACAATAGTGCTTGAAAAAGAAATGAAAAGCCAATCACAGCCCCCATGTATACACTGTGAAATAGTAACAATTGTCCTTCAATCCCTTCTTAATTTTTTTTTTAGTTCACCAGACCGCCACATATAAAACTCATTCCATCCTATCATTCTATCATGCTATCATTCTAATAGGAGTATTTATATTACTGCTACAACAGAATATCTCCAACCTCTTGGAAGAGAACTCATTTTCAACCTTATCTGATTTCTTTGAAAATTGCAGTAGAAAGATCTGGAAGAAAATGCACTTTACTAGTGCTTTCAAAATAAGCAGAAGTGTAAAGTTCATTGAAGACAGGACATATCAGAGGACAGCTTTTGTCAGTAGTTCTAAAAATCATCCAAACTGCAGTCTTCAACCAAAAAATCAACCTTTGCAACCCATTTATGACCATCTTAAAATGTCTTGGACTTCTTATTCTTTTTCTTCACTGCTCCTGGACTGGGATGACAAAGCCAAGAACCTCATTGCTTTCCACAGATGCTGGCAGAAAATTTCAGCAGAGTGTAACTGTGTAAACCATGTAAGCCCTTGGGCTTCCAGGCATGACACAGATGCTGCAAGGGGCAGTGGACAGGCACTGTTGGGTAGATAAATTATATCTATCTGTTATTTTAAAAATAGCATGTGTAACACTGCAAATGGGATTATAATAGAGGGGAATTTTAGGGAAAAAAAAAAAAGAATAAGTTGGTAATTTGTCCCATTGACTGCTTTACTCAGCCGATAGGCAAGATCTGTCTGCTTTTACAGAAAATGAGGAGAATATCAGTATTCTCCAGATGGGATGACAATGCAAACAAGTATAGGTAAGGTTTCCTCTGTAGGACATGTGCACAGACATAGACATTGACTGCTTAATGTGCATCAGGGATGACAAAACACAGAAGATACAACGTGTTTACTTCTTCACAGGTAAAAATGTCTATGGTTCCTTCGATTCTTTCTCTTTGAAAGAAACTAGGGTATTAGTATATGTCCCAAAGCCAAATGCAGCAAAAGTCTAATATTTGGAATTGTCANGTTGGTAATTTGTCCCATTGACTGCTTTACTCAGCCGATAGGCAAGATCTGTCTGCTTTTACAGAAAATGAGGAGAATATCAGTATTCTCCAGATGGGATGACAATGCAAACAAGTATAGGTAAGGTTTCCTCTGTAGGACATGTGCACAGACATAGACATTGACTGCTTAATGTGCATCAGGGATGACAAAACACAGAAGATACAACGTGTTTACTTCTTCACAGGTAAAAATGTCTATGGTTCCTTCGATTCTTTCTCTTTGAAAGAAACTAGGGTATTAGTATATGTCCCAAAGCCAAATGCAGCAAAAGTCTAATATTTGGAATTGTCAGCCTATTCAGCATGACACTGAGCAAAACTGAGGAAAAACACAGAAGAGAAATTCCTCTGAGAATGTTAGTTCTGCATGCCACACAAAATAAGGATGAGAAAAAACTAGTTAGATACATCTAAGGTAAAATACCACATGAGTGGAAAACTGAAGGGGGTGCTAATTTAATTTCTTCTGAAATAAATCTTAGTGTGCTGTGGGGAGATGCAATGCCCAGGTCACAAACCACTATCACAACCTGTACATCAAAACACCCCAGAAGTACTTGTCGTGGGTAAAGAAATAATTAAAAATAACAAAGTCTTTTACATTTATATATTAAGCATTCAGAAACTCTTGACAAATTTAAATATCCACAACAATTTATATGCAGAAAATCTCTTCCACTGCTGAAACAG
>WAAE01016604.1:0-41002 GCA_013400495.1 Nicator chloris
CAGCCTTCCCAAGGCATCACTATGAACAGGCAAAATTCTAATCAAGCCGTTCACTGGCGTGGTCAGAGTCCCAAATTGCCTGTCTTGTGGGAAATTCCAACATTTCAGAACTCTTCTTGAGTTCATTATTTAATAGAAAGGCAAAAAATAAATCCAGCTACGTTTCATGTATATCTCCTCTTGACAATGTCAAGTGACATCCTTTCTAATGCTCCACTGAACTTTATAATAAAGGATCAGAAATAGAAATGAATGTTTCAATAATGTGCAACAGCTGCTCTCAGAACCCCTTCAATAACATTTAACAAAAAAAACCCCAAAAAGTATCTCTCCTGAAATACAACCCAGTGATATTCAGCAAATCTATAAATAAAGACTCCAACAGAACAAATTTCAGCTCCTGAAATGATATTACTCATTCATTGTTTTCTATTATGGTTTCTTGGCAGCCATGAAGGATGTGTGAAGAAGCACAGAGAAATATCCAGAAAAATATTTAGCTTAAGCTTCTTGACACAGTGACCAATTTCCCTATTGCTTTTTCATCTTATCTTCCAGATTAGTTGGGATTGATTACGAAATTCCTGCAGTACATTTCTGCCTTATGAGCTCCAACTTCATATGCTCAAAGGGATTAGTAAAAGGCATTTTGGTTCATTTTCTCCAAGGGGAAGGATATTTTCTATAAACGCTGTCCAAATTTAATCAGGAATAAAAATATATTGGTGGTTACATGCTGCAAAAGTATGGGAAATGGGACCACTTATTGTTTCAGGCCCAGGCCACCCAAGATTTGAGAGGATTTGGCAGCTCTCAGAAAGTATCACATGAGAGACTGGTTTGACAAACAAAACAAAAACAACCCAGATGGCTGCACTTCCCCCAGCTGCAAGGCAATGCCATCAGAGGGGCCTTGACTCACACAGAAGCGTTTCCATTTCGAAAAGGTCAGATATTTTTTAATTCTTTCACCAGAAGTCATGCTCTCCTTCCATTTCCTGTAAGCAAACTTGTGTTTATGTTATGGAAATTCTCAAAACCCACCCCCAAGCAAAGCCAGCCTTACAACATCTCTCTCCAGACTTTGCCTGTTTTTCTCTGAGATATAAATCTCAGTTGAAGGAGTGCAGAAACACAAAAAGTAAATAATTTGCTCCAAGCATTGGGTAGTTCAGTCATCAAGCCATCTTACAGTTTTCCTGTATCATTTTCTTTACTATCCTGCTGTGTTGAAGCTTCTGTCACTGCAGGGCTGCTCACTTCAGCTGTGTTTTATGTGCTCCCATGGGTCACACCTGGTTAAAGTTGGGTATCTTGTCCCACCACACTCAGATCACAAGCTCAGATCCAAACAAGATCTTCAGGGTTCCCACCAACAGGGACAACCCAATCCTTTTTAGCTTATCTGGCAATTAAGGATATGAAATTTATATATAATACGCTCAGGAGTGCACGGGTAGAAAAAGACATTTACAAAACCTTTACTCAGTCTGCAGAGGAAATCTCCTGGACTGCTGGTATGAAGTGTCCTCCTGCCCATTGCAGTGCTGTCATGATGTGAGCAGCACAGGAGTTCACCCAGGGCCCAGGACTTGTGCAAAGGCACAGGGCAGGTGCAGATGGCCCAGGCATCAAGACTTCAGAGAGCAACAGGAGTTGTCCAAAGCTTCTGCCCCAGAGGATCTGCTGGCCTGCTGCAAACCTCCAGGGAAGAGGAGCAGGCTGGGCATGATCAACCCTGGGAGGAGATGAGGAGAAAAGGCCTTGGAGCTGCTAGAAGAGAAACCACCACCAGAAACCAGGGTAAAGAGGGAAGAGAAAGGAGGTGGATGCACTCTCTGGAGGAGCCTGTCAAGTGGCAGGAGGAAAATGAACCCAGGCCTGCAAAGCAGGATTTGCTTTTTCCTGCAGTTGTGCATCTCTCACGAGCTGTGCAGTGCACATGGGGTTTGAAAGTGCCTTCACAACATATCCACACTTCTGGCTTCCACCATTCATCACAGGCCCAACAGGACACAACAGCAGTCCAGACAACAAGAGCAGAGATCTGGAAAGAGCACAAAGAGGAGAGATGGGTCTGTGCAAAATGGGAGGAAAGGCCAGGTCAGAGCCATGGCTCCCCCAAAGGGAGCTGGAGACACACCCTGAACCCCAGACACTTCCTGAAAGGCTGCCCATGCCCCAAGGAACCTGAACATCACCCAGAAAGGGGTAGTTTAAGGGTCAGCAGGCTACTGAGGGTCAAGGTGGCAGCAGGATGTGTAAGGCTGTAGGTCCGTGACTGAGAACTAATTAGCTATATAATCACATATAATTATATATATATTATATTAGTAATATGATAATTAGCTAGATGGTGGTGTTGGCAGCATCTCTGATGGACACACAGTGTTTACAGACACAGCCTCAAGGCCTCACACACAACAAGAATAAATGAGTCAAGTCAGGCAATTTCCAAACCCTTCCTTTCTTTATAGCCAAGCTTCACTTGGTAAAGCCTAGAAAGACAACACAGTACTTTATTCCTGCTGCCATCAGCACTGAGCCACTGAACCTCCTTTCCCACAGAGACCTCTGCAGCCCAAGGCAGGCTGAGGATATTCTGTGTGCAGCACTGTCACACAAAGCACCCTGCCCCACATCACTGCAGCCCTGCACGAGGTGTCAGGCACTGCAGACTCACTCCTCACCAAAGCCAGCTTGCTCCAAAACCAAGCCCACCCCGTGAATATTTCCTGGAGGACCACAGCAGACCCAGCAGGCTTGGCTCAGATGAGGAAAGAGATAACTCTGGAGAGTGGGGGTCGTTCCCCCAGAAAGGCTTTTGTGCTGCCCAGACACACAGACAGCTCATCTTCCACAAGGGGTGTTGAAAGGAAGGGGTGAAGGCATGATTGTGTAATAAATTTCAGTGGGAATGAGCACAAAAGGGCAATTCTCTGATGAATTATCACTTCATTCATTGAAGCTTACGTTTTTATTTCCACTTAAGTTGTTGGGTTTCCTCTGTTCCACAGCAGAAGTAAACCACTAACCCTGACCTGAAGTCCACTCCAGCCCCTGCCCTAATTAGTCAGGAGAAATCTGGGAAGGAAAACTGGGACCTGGAGGAGGGGAGCAAAGACTTGGATCAGTCTCTGCCACATCTCTGTACCTTAGTGCTGCTTGTCTCCTCCAAACAGCACTTCTTGCCAAAAGGGAAACGTCCCAACATTTTGCTCCAAAACTGGTTTATTTTCCTAGATCCCAGCACAGAACCAGGGGGAGGCACCAGGGTCAGAACTATTACACATTTAGACTGTCTAGTGTAACACAAGATTCCTTTTTGTTTTTCAACAGTGACTGTTTTCTTGCTCCACAGACACCTATACTGTGCATTAGACACATGTTGGGAGCTGTTGATGCTGGTCACATCCTCTGTGTAAAACTTTTATGACTTTGTTAGCTTTTTATGATGTATTTGGCTGTTGTAGTGCTCAAGGGTGGCTGGCCCACCTTAGGCAGAGTAAATCAAGTGGGACAGTAGTGAGTGGTGAAGGATTTTAAAACTCTGAGGAACTGAGCTCTCCCTGTTGTTTTAAGACACATTCCCTCTTCTGAAGATGCAGAATATTCCAGAGAAAATGGAAAGCTGGATTTTTATCTTCCCCTACCCTCGTGCATGGAATCTTCTGAGAGTATTTTCAGATTTAACTCCCTCCTTGTAAAACACTCACACAAACATAACCACTGCTGAGAGCACCAACTCGAATTCTCTGTGTACAGCATCCTCCTCCTCCTGTTCAATCAACACCAAATCCAGGTCCTGAAGGTGCTGTATTTCAAAACTCACTGTGAAGTGCTGGCCAGAAAATCCATTTTCACCCCCAGACTCATATTTATGAGACAGGAAAGTGGGAAGACTTATTCTTGAAACAGATTATTATACCAGTTTATTATGCTAATTTTAAATGGATTCCTTTTTTATCTAGAAGTTGCACCAAAATAAAATAAAATCAAGAAGCAAGATGACAGCTAGGCTTGGAGACATCCTGCAGATTTTGTACCCCTTCCTACATTCTCCTGTGCCCTTCAAATAAGGAAGGGGCACTGTAGCCCTGCACAGCTCACTGGGCTCAGACACAGCAAGAGAAAGCCAGACTTACCCAGTGCAGTGGCAGAAATCAACTGGGAAGGCTTGGATGTTAAACAAGATCTGTACTCCTCAACTCCTAAAATGTGAAGATTTTGTCAAAATTGGGTCATTGTTTTCTTGCTCCTCTCCTCCCCAGTTTGTAGGCACAGGGGATTCTGCACATCCAGTTTCTACAAACAATCTGCTTGCTGTTGTAACCCTTCGTGTGTGTCTCAATTCTTTCGTTCCCTCTTGCTAACCCTAACCCTGCCAGATGTTTGGGAGTTTCTGCATTCTGGCAAGAAGGATTGCTACAAAAGGGGCAGTCAAATCTTGGGGGCTTTCCCCCCTTTCTTTCTCATCTCAAAGCAGTTGTTGGGATCTTAATCTCTTTGGCTTCCATTTTGATTTCACAATTATGGGTAGAATTTCACCATGGAAATAATTGCTTAAAAGGTTGAAGTCCTTTGCCCCTGACAAAATAATGAGCCTTCTTTATTTCCTAATTAGAAGAGTAATGGAACCTTTATGAGTCTTCCAAGTAGGTCTAAAAATTCCCAGAAGGAGCTGGGCTGGAAAAATGGCCACTGTGGTATTTTGTAGAGAAATTATGTCATCTTCTGTGGTGGGGAGGGGGAAAAGAGAGAGAAAGAGAGAGAAAGAGAGAGAAAGAGAGAGAAAGAGAGAGAGAGAGAGAGAAAGAGAGAGAAAGAGAGAGAAAGAGAAAGAGAGAAAAGCTCTCTCAGCTGAGAGCCTGTTCAGATTCTCTGGAAAATCAAACAGCCTCTCCCTTCTACCCCAGGACCTCTTTTCCCTCCACAGCTGCTCCTGCGGCACCTTCTCCACTGGTGGATTGTCCAGTGGTGAAGGGAACTGCTGAGGGAGAGGCAGAAGGGAACAGGGCATCCCTAAGCCCTGCACTGTTCAGGTTGTCAGGATTCACAGTCAAGACCTGAGGAGGTGGAAACTGCAGACTACTATGCCAGAAAAAGAGGCTACAAATTCTCTCTCTTCATCTTCCTGGAGGTAAAAAGAAAAAAAAAAAAAAACGAGACCACCCTTAGAGAGTACTTTCTGATTAGGCAAAGTCAGGGAATCAGGGCTGACATTTCACATACTGGTTCAGAGAAAAAAAAAAAGACTTTTATTTTAGAACCTGAGTATGAATGATTCCCCCAGCATTAAATTTGAAAGATCCTACTTCAAAGCATGTGTATTTATTTTTTTTTTTTAAAAAGTCCTAACACACGACCATAAACCAGCTTGTAAATTCTACTTCAAGTCTGAAATTTAATGCAAAATTAACCTTGGTGGCAGATGCTGCTTACACAACTTAGGTGGGAAGGCAGAAGAAAAACAAGGCAGGCATGGCTCTGCAGTTTCACATACCAGTGGCAGCTTCTCCTCTAGCTCATCTTGCATAACATTTTCCATTACAGGACACCCCCTCTGCAGTAGCTAATAACTTTGCTCAGGATGAAGTGTTTGAATAGAAGTTTCCATGATCTACATTTGTGTCGTTACCTGATGACATTTTTTTTTTCTGGGTGTTTACAGAAGTTAAAGTAAACATTGGACAACATAAAAAGTGTTCTTAGAGCTGTTTCACAGGCAGCTTCCAGGCTTTGGAGCACAGAACTTTAGATTTGATGGAAAGACAGCATCAGCCCAGCACTGCCTGCTGGCTCCCTGATGGGGGAAGTTTGAAATTCCCCACACTGCAGTCCTGCAGTATCAGCCCCCCTTATCCATGAGCAGCCACACAAGCTTCAGCAGCCAGCACTTTTCCAGGGACTTCTCTGCCCTCCCAAGAGAGAAATATCTGCTCCAAATGAAAATTCAGCCGTATGGAATAGAACACAGGAAAAACCCACAGGTTTTATTTCTTGGGTTGTTAATCAGGAACCTTAAACTGTGAGTTTGTCAAACCCAGGGAGCCTGAACCTGGAATAAGATCTGCAAATAACAGTGAAGTGGAACCTTTGGCTGTGTTTGCCAGAAGGAGGAATGTGTTCTTGCTTTTCTTGAGCAGCTTTCACAACTGTTTCAGCTGCAAACCTATAGATTGCATACTTCAACAAGCATTTACAGTGGCTGGGGAGAGATAGAGACAATCTGTGGCTCAAGCTTCTCAGATCAGTTTCCAGCCCACATGTCTCAAGCATGTTAAATAGGTCATGGGCAAGGCTGGCTGCTCCCTGATAAAACCCTGAAACACTTCAGAGCTGTCAGTGTCACAAGCTGTGTTAACACAGGTGAGGACAATTCAATTCCCTGAAGGCCCTGAAGGGCAGTTTTGGTCTTTCCTGGTTTGGACAGGCTCAAATCCACCTTCTTGCCAAACTCAGCTCTGCTGTGAAACAGGAGCAGGAGTGGGAGGAAGAGGCAGCAGTCATAACCAGAGAGCCATGCTTCTTGTGTTTCAATACCTCCAGATTGGGTCTGTTTAGACACGGGAAAAGGCTTCTGCAGCTTGCAGCAGACCTGCACACATCCTTTGGGCTCAGTGAGCCAGACATTAAAATTATCTGCCTGAGGAAGGCAGGCCACAGCCTGTGTGCAGCCATACTGAGCAAACACCATCTCAAGACATCCCTCGTTCTGGGAAATGGTTTTAGGTCAGTTCAAGCTGGAAATTAGCACTGGGGAGGTTTAGAGTCCAGTTGGCACTGCTTCATACCAGCCCATTTAGAGGCTCCAGTTGCCTCCCACACCAGAAAAAAGATCACTGCTTTCTTCAAGAGCAAGGACTGGTCATCAGCTGCAAGTCTAACTGGAAAAAAAGCAATAGAAATAGCCTGGCTTAGGGCTAATGCAGACACAGAAATCTTCCCCTTTGGTTCTGCTGGCTGTTTAAGGTTTAAACCATGCAGCCCTAATTCTGTGTTCTGTTGCTTTGCACAATGTATTTTTGATTTGGGGAACAAGCAAGGAGCCTGTTCCCTGTTTGGCAGCAGTACAAAGTCCCTTTGAACTACCACCAGACTCTGCAATCTAGCCCCAGGTATGAGGTCAGCTGCTGGATGGACACAAAGCATGTGCCAGACTGGGACAGGTCTGCCCTGCTTTAAAAAAAAATAAAATAAAAAAACAAACACAAGTGTGCTTTTTCTCTGCCTCCACATACACCTGTGTGTAAATCAGAGGGCAGCCTCCAGTCCATGTGGTCTGCACAAGAACTGTGCCTCCATTCATTCCTGCTCCCCAGGCCTGGAGGTCTGTGCTGCACTGACATGCTAAAGTAATTTTCTGGAATCTGCCTCTGCAGATTCTGCAGATTCTGCCTCTGGGCTGCACTCAGAGGGTGCTGGTGCTGAGCTGAGGAGTTGAGAGTGACTAAATATCAGGTGTTCTGCTCACAAATACTTACTGCCCAAGCAAAAGAGCTATCTAAATTAGAGGAGGTATTTTTTTTGGACATAATCAGCTGTACAAGAGCAGCTCTATACTTTTCTTCTGCATTTCCCCTACCTGTAAAACCAAGTCTGTGGCAAAAATAAAAAACCCATGCCTGTTAGGAAAAAACCAAGCAGCATTTTTAATACCTGGATTTATTTGTGGATATCCTGTTCCTCATCTCCTTTACTCTGGGCAGATTCTTCACAGACTTCAGCACCATTGAAAAAGTTAAAAATCCATTTTGATCCTGAACCACAGTTCTCACCATATGATGCCAAACAGAAGGGTTCTTGCTGATTTGGGGTTCTTGTGAGGTTGAAATGACCTCTGACACTTTCAAGAGAAAAGGGAGAGGATATCTGCTGGTGGGTCCTGGGCAATACTGTCTGAACACAGATTTCTTTGTGGCTCCTCTCCATGGAAATCCTGCCCCTCACACAATCCCTGCACACAGAACCAGCATCATTTCCAAACTGCAGAGGCAGGCTGAGCACTTTCTTTTGTCAGTTATTTATTTACAAGTAGGCATCAAAAGCACTAGAACAGCTAAAGTCTGTAGCAGAGGATCTTGAGGCACAAGAGGACCAAAGTTTCTGCCAAAGGAAGAGACAAACTTTAGTTGGGGTGCAAGTTTCAAGCATGCCTGGTCTTTTACACCTGAGTCAACCAGCTTGCCTGCACACAAAATTCAGGCTGCAGCCCCCTGAGCTTTTGTCTGACCCTGTGTTTCTGCAGATTGGTGGGAAAATATAAGGGTGCCACGTGTCTTTACTGCCTGTTTCTGGAATATAACAATGATAGGTTTACCCTTCATTTTGTAACAACTCACACCAAAAAAATCGTGGCAAAATCCTTTCCACCTCTAGACTTTACTCTGCATCTATTCAGCTTTGGGGATTTGGGGAAAACTCTGGTATCCCAGGCCCAACTTCCTGATTTCCCCAATCATTTGGAAGTGCATTGAAGGGAAGGATCAGCACTAAAAGACTGCACTGAAAATTTCCTTCCCAGGCTTCTGTCACCTCGAGGTTCAAACTGAAGGAGCCCAGGCTGAGGTTACTGAGTTCCAGTGCCCCAGGGAAAGTGGCAGATCCCTTGTGCTGCTGCCACTTTTACCTGCCATGCTTTCCCTGCATGCAAGGTCTTTCCTAATTGCTCAACATTAATTACACATTGATCGTTTTGCTTTAGTCAAAGTTCTTCCCCGTGCCAAAAATAACCAATACAAAATATTTTTGTGCTTGTTTGTCCTCGTGAACATTGGGTAGGAGTTTCTCTGTAGGACTTCATGCATGCACAGCTCATTCAGCAGAATTGCTGTACATGTGGTTTTACTTGAACGAGGACAGTGGTCCTGCAGAGTTAATATTCTTGCTTTAAAGTTTAATTTCTTTTTGTTGTGCAGAAGCTGTCTTCAGCCAAGAGCTCTGGAACTTTTGGTAAGCCTTAACCTGGGCACTCTCTCTGCATTTCTATTTTTTCATTTCATACATCCCCACACTGTCCTTTAGTGAAGACAAGAGAACAAATTCCAAAACATTTCATAAATTCTTAGAAGAGAGAATCTATTCCTCACAGATTCATTTAGGAGGAATTCATTTTGAAGGAACTGGAGAACATCAAAGCCCTTAAGCTTTTAGAAATCTTTAACTCATCTTTTGAAATATGAAACACGTGTGCCAGACAGTTTTGCCAAATGTTTACGTTTTTGGTGCATAGCTGAACTGCTGATCAGAAGTTCAAATGCTCTTTGTTCCTGATTTCCCAGCATTATTCACACTGCATGCTCTGCCCAAACCCAGCAGCAGCCTTGGGCCAGCAGAGCTTCCATGTCACAGGCAGCAGAGACCCAAGTGCTCAGCACTTCCCACTCCAGACCACCCCATCAGTGATCCCTCCCTGCTTTTTGACCTTTATTACGTGCAAGGCTTCATGCAGAGCAGTGTGAACCTCTCACATTCAAGGAATCTCCTTTCCCAAGGTAATGAAGGGCCTCACCTTGGTGCCTCAGTGCTGGAAAAGTGGCTGAGATGTGAAGCCTCATCCACCCTGTGGCCTTTCACTCACTTCTTTTGGCAACCCCTGCCACCAGATTTTCCTGCCCTGTGAAGTCCCAGGCGTGTCACTTGCCCCAGCTCTCTCCCAAGGAATCAGAGCTGTCCTAGATTTCAGTTTAAGATAGATACCACCCCCTGTTGATTATTAATCCTACTTTGGGATAATTCCCTCTGGAGAGATGACTGACTGCAGAGGAGTGCTGGAGCAAGAAAGTCAACCTAGAAATTCATTTGGGCTCCAAAAGCTGGGCAAGATGAACGTCAGAGCAAGCAAGGGACCCTGCTGAGGGAAGGGCAACACCAACTGACAAATTTCCACCTTTGGTTACAGTGTTCTGGAAGATGCCATGAGAGAGGAGGACACTGCTGACTTTTGGAACAGGCACCACCTCCAGTGTTCCATGGCAGTGAGGCAAAGTGGGATTCAGCAGGCAGAAACCAAGAGGGGAAGAGGCAACAGGGGAAGAACACAAATCAGCAGCTTCTGGAAGAAAAATAAATATTAAAAAGGGTAAAATATTTGTTAGGACTAACAGAAAGTTAGTGCCCTTGTTGTAAATGATCACTTAAACTGAGAAAAGTGAAGAAGGAAGAGAAACTGTTATAATAAGTTAGTTTTGGAGGAGAAGATTAGCTTAACCAGGACAGAAGAGGTGAAGTCAGCAAGTATCAGCAGCAAGTGTGAGACACAAATGAGAACTAAAAATTTCCAGACAGCACGGAAATAGTCCATAAAAACATGTCAACAAATTATTTGCATGTAAATCAGCAAAGCCACAGTGACTCCAGAGGAACTCCTTCCACTTGTCCCAACAGCCCATCAGGGCAGCAGACAGGATCCTCTCCCCTCCAGGGCTTCTGAGAAAACTTGGATTGGATTTGAGAGCAGACAGCACCACTCAGTCAGGACAGGGAGTGAGGGGGGAGAGTGTCAGAGGGAAGGAAGCTGCTGACAACTGACACATCCACAAAATGCTTTCCCAAGGCTAGGCTGGAGCTTTTCCCACTGCCTGCTTGCAGCAGAGATAGCTGGAAGGGATTTGATCTTCCTCTGATTGCACATGAGAACAACCTGACACTGCACAAAGGATGATTTTTCCATGGAAATGAGACACAGAGAGCAAAGCTGCTGTGTAGAGATGTACAACCTTTCCTTCCTACAACATTTATTCTTTTAGTTGCATGTTGCCAAGTAAAGACTGGATATACTAATATATCTCGGTTTTTGTTGCTTCAGCAGCCATCCAAAATTTAAAAAACGTAGGCACCTTAAGGGTATCTCAGTGCATTTGACCACAAAAATCAGGGAAAAGCTTAGAAATGCAGCCTTTACAAAAAAAGGTCTTACTCTTCCAGGAGAAAGTAGATTTAATTTTCTCTCAGTGATCCTGACAGAAGATGACTAAAAATTCAAAATCTTTATCTTCACTGAGCTTTGGAACAAACTCTGTGGGATCACAGCAGTGTTCATATCCCTCCCCTCAACCCCAAGTGCACAGCAACACACTGAATTCCCCAAGTCAGATCTGATCACACTTCTGCTACTCTCCTGCTCAGCTAAAAGTCAGAGAACTAAAACAATACTTAAAGAAAATATTGCCAGCAGGAGTTTACTGGAAGGAAAAACATATTTGGATCTCATCTGGAAGGTAAAACAGACAAAGCAAGACTCTGTAAGGCAGTAACAAACACCAAACAGCTTTTACATCGGGATAGCAGAGGAATGGCCTTTCAGAACTTGCTGAACTAACAAGTGTTGAACTGGAAACAAAGTGGTTATTTTGAGATGTGGCTGAGCCTTTGCATTCAGAGGAGTTCTGTGAAATAGCAGGATCTGTCACTCACACAAAGCTCACCAAGATATCAGGCTCTAGAGCAAACTCCCAGAATTCAAACAATTCCCTAATTGCAGTCATTAAGAGCTACCAGGCAAAAAGGAGCACCCAAGGAGCTCTGCAAGTGCTGAGAACTTTTTTTGCCTTAGGATTGGCACGTTTTCAGCACTTTGTGCCATATTGTCTTTAATTAGCTCACCACAAATCCTGCTTGGGTTTTTATGCTACATTTGGAAATAGGTAGAGCCACCAGCCACTGCTTAAGAAGGATGGTGGCAGGGAAACATGGTTTTTGAACTGCTATCAAACAGAACAACCAAAAAAAGTGGACACCAGGGATGATCCTGTTAACACTTGATCCCAGAGAAGTTACCAAGTGGGGAAAAAAAAGTAAAAAAATACAGTCAAACACACAAAAGTGGGAAGGTCAATATCTAGCAATAACAACTTTGAAATACATCTTATTTCACAATGGGGAATTTTGAGAGCAAGCATTCTTGAAGAGTTGCCTAACCTCTCTCTGGAAAGGTTTTCTAAACTTCCTAGAAAGTAAAGATGCATTTTGCAATTAAAGAGCTTCAGAGCCTGAAAGAGCTTCAAGATCACTCCTGAGGTCTTGCACAGAACTGGAAACAAGCTGTCACTTTGCTAACTTGTGTAGCACAACAATGAGCTTATTCATCTCTTTTTTTACAGACTTTTATCAGTGCTCTACTCAGCAGAGGTTACAACAGCACTGGTAAGGCAAGAGACACCCACGCAATTAAGACTAAAAAGAAGCTGTAGAGGTACCCATGTTACCCATGACAGAACCAGCAGGAAAAAAATTTAAAAAAACAAGGAAATTTCTCCCCTCCTAACAAAAACACACTGGCCTAATGGACAGGATCACAAGCTGTCTAATAAATGGCTTAAATTATTTATTGGCATTGCAATAAAGCAAATCCACTCAGAGGCGTATGAGTAAAAAGGAAACCCACAGCTTTCCAGACAGATTTTCCAGACAGTATGTCAAGTTCCCATAATTTTCTTCTACACGCTTTTGCAGCTCCTCCTCTACTTTCATATTCAAGCATGTAGCTCCCTGAAATACTGTGGTGACTAGAAGTGTCCCTTTCACAATCTTTATTGGGAAGAAAAGGCAGAAAAAGCATTTAGGGAGACTCAAGGTACACATGGATACACCATTTATCAGATGTGCTTGTCTCTGCAAAGAATGAAAACCAAACCCATAAAACTCCTTGAAATCAAAAACCCAGCTTGTCCAAAGATGAGCACCAGGGTTCAAACTGTGCTGAGAAACTTGCAGTTGGCATGCAATGTTGTTTGACATCTTTTTATAGTTAAGTATATTTTTTGTTACCATTTAGAAAGAAAAGCAAGCTTCACTCCTTTGCAATCTCCTGATTTCACTTTTTTTCCCCTCAGACTTCATCAAAATTCCCTGACACAGCACAGAATGCTGGGGACCTAAGTGAAAGAACACAAAGCTGAATTTCTGCACTTAATTGATTCTCCTTAAAAATAATGGCCACAGGGGTGGGAGGCCAGCAGGCTCAGGGGATTAGCAAGGGATGTGAAATATTCCCACTCTAAGTCAATGGTCCAAAACCAGTCCAAGTCAGCACATGCTTGGAAAACCATGAGGTGACCTGTGTGAAATGAGCTGGTGGACTCAGGAAAACTCCTGCACAAGTCTGCAGTGCAGTTGATTTTCTTGTTTGAGGCCTCTGAAATGCTCCAAAAGGAAATAATCACTGACATGGAAGTGTGAGGTACACAAAGGGATTTTGGGGTGGCAAGGAACAAAACCAACTGTTCAAATCTGAACAGTGGAGGAGCCTGGATTGATGGGGTTTTTGCAATCCTGTTGAACTGGAAGTACACAAACATCTAAACATATCTTACATGACACATGAGCTCTCCCTGCAGGGAGATTCAAGGTTTTTGACAGACACAGATGAATTGGATCAGTCACCACTGAAAGAGATGCAACTCAAAGCAAAAGAAAGGAATTGTTTAGCAAGACAGCACCAAACAATGGGGTCCAACAAGCACTGGGAGGAGGAAAATGCAGGGACACTTTTAGCTGGGTAAAAGATAAGTCAGTGAATTGAAGTTCTCTCTCTTCATCAAGTCATTACACCACTATGCCAGATAAAAATGTTATAAGTTCAGTGTTAAAACTCCACCCACAGACTTTCTCCTGCAGCACCAAGTCTGATTTGGTCTGTCCCTCAGCAACACATTGTATTCTTCATTGGAAACCAGAGCAGCACCTACTGACCAAGAGTGCTTCCAGTAACTGGTGCCTCACATCCCTGCAGGTCCAGCTGTGAATTTCTGAACACCTGAGAAAGTGACATTATCTCACAGTGATGCCTTAAGTTTTAGCTTTCATATTTCCCAGGCTCTGTGCTGCCAGGGGTGCAGCTCTGAGCTCACACTCAGGGTCACTCAGCTCTGAGCTCACACTCAGCTCTGAGCTCACACTCAGGGTCACTCAGCTCTGAGCTCACACTCAGCTCTGAGCTCACACTCAGGGTCACTCAGCTCTGGGCTCACACTCAGGGTCACTCAGCTCTGGGCTCACACTCAGGGTCACTCAGCTCTGGGCTCACACTCAGGGTCACTCAGCTCTGAGCTCACACTCAGGGTCACTCAGCTCTGAGCTCACACTCAGGGTCACTCAGCTCTGAGCTCACACCCAGGGTCACTCAGCCCTGGGCTCACACTCAGGGTCACTCAGCTCTGAGCTCACACTCAGGGTCACTCAGCTCTGGGCTCACACTCAGGGTCACTCAGCTCTGGGCTCACACTCAGGGTCACTCAGCTCTCTGCACACTGCAGGGACACAAAACAAATCCTGCTCCTGCTGCACACCAAGGACAAGGGGGACAAGTTTTCAGCCCAAAAGCACAAACAAGGCTGGGCTGAAGAGAGAAACAAGAAGGGTGGGACTTCACAACCTGAAGCTGGAATTGGACAATTAAACCCCAATATGCAAATGTTCCAAACTTATCAAAGTGTGAGACCTCATGACTGTTTGTCCATTTTGTGACCATTTAAGTCCACCTTGGGTGTAGCCCTGGCCAGGCTCTTGTCCTGCCCAAGATGCATCCTAGAGGCCTTTCAATAAATATCTACTTTATTCTCTGGCTCTGTCCAGTCTCTGCTCCAGCTCAGCCTTCCCAAGGCATTGACAGGCCAGCTGATGAACACATGGAAGTCTGCTGTAATCAGGGCCTATCCTTTCAGCCATGAACACTCTTACTCTGCTGTTTCCACACAGAAAGAAGTGTCAGGCAGTAGATTTTTCTGTGTGGAGCATCCCACAGGACAGAAACGAAGCCGTTCTCAGGTTGCCAAGAAAGTTTCTCATACAACAGTAAGGAATTTTGCCCCACTGAGGTTCAAGTTCCTCAAGCTCAGCAGACTCGAGACTTGGTGTCACCCACCCAGCTGGAATGGCTGAACACCAGTGACATCTGGCTCTTAACCCTGAGCTTTATAACCAATCTTATGGTTTTACAGAGAGCTTTGTAACTCTAACACACTTGTCTTCTTGCAGCACTGCTAGCTCAAGAGGATGGGTGTATTATCAATGAGACTTTTTTTTGCCCTACAACTGAAAAACAAAAAAATCTCCTCATAGCTTCTGGACAGAAACCCTGTTGCCTTCAAAAGGGGTTTCTCCCTCACATATCAGGACAGGAAGCATGTGGAAGGGAAGATAATCTTCCACTACATCTGTGATCCCCGTTTTGTATTTCAACAGTGCAAAATCCCAAAGCTTGGGAGAAGTGACAGCTGCTGTCATTTAGTCATCCAGCTTTAAAAACAGAGTTTTCAACAGGGATGAACAAAGTTTGTTCCTGGTGTGAGCCAGTAGTGTGCACATTACAGTGATGAGGACCTCCCATCCCTTGCTCTTGGAGAACCACCTATCCCTGCAACTTTTTCACTTCCTTGATCATAAAGTATCTCCACAACAGGCTCTGCAGGACCAGCACAAGCTCTGTCCCTCAAGCCTTTGACCAAAAAAAAATTCCTTCTCTCCCATCAGTTCTCTTCCTGTCCTTTCTGCTCAGTGGAAGTTCACTTGGAACAGTTCATTTCTAACAACTGTGGCTTTGAAGAGGCACACACCTCTTCCTCCTCAGACCTTCTGCATTACCAGAAAGCTCTCCAGGATCAGATTGCTTCTCTTCCTCCAAATTCCCATTTGTTCTTGACTCAGAATGCTCTTTCTAGCCTCAGGCTCCTTTGCAAGTCTCCACATTTTCAAGACTGGCAAAAACCTTATAAAGCATGTAGCAGAAGACATAATCATTGTGCATGTGAGTTCTGAGAGTCAAAGCTTTCAGCTCACCTTTGGTCTTCAGGGGAACCACACATGGTGTGCTAATAATGCAGATTAAAGCCTCGACAGTTACTGCATTTTTTATTTTTTTTTTCTAAATTATCTTTCTGTTCTCATTTTGGATCATATTGCAAAGAGAATTCTGGCCCAAAAAATAGCAGAGATAATGTGAAGACTTATTTACCATGTTTCAGGTGTGCAAAGGTCCATCAAAGTTAAATCTTTATAACACTTCTTCCTCCAGTCAGCAGCTTCATAGTAACACCCCAAAATCAGAGGAAATAAATTTATTTTAAGAATTCACCTCAGCAGCAGAAGTACAATTAAGCTTTCAAGCTGCTTAATTTTCTTTCTAGGATGACAAAGAAATTCCAGTCAGAAAAATCGATATAAAATGCCAAGAATTTTGCCAGACATTTTTCCTCCCCATAAAAAATAATGTTTTCCTTTGAGAACTGCTAAATTTTTGGACCAAAACAATCTCAAAACTAAAACAGACTTTTAGTTTCACCCAAAAAAAAAAACCTTTACCTTCAGAAATGGTAAGACACAGCCTCTGAAGATTCCTAGGAGCAGTGCCTGCAAACATCACTTCTTGAGCCTTTTTTGAGCCCAGTCTTTCAGCTGACTCTGGCTTCTCCTGATGTTCCTCAAGGTGGCCCAGCTCACAAAAAATCTGAATGGTACCCTGGGCTTGTGAGAGACTGCAGAGGGCAGTGGCCAAATTTTGAGAACTTCACTCGACAGAGTGTTTTTATTTCACTTAGAAAAACTATGGTTAAGTTTCTTTCATTTCCCCCGAATTAAACTTTCAATAGAATTTTCTTGTTAAGAGTGAAATTCTTTTCATTGTCATCAGAATTTGGGGGATTGAGACAGAAGGAGGCCACTAAAGGGATTAATGTACTCCCTGTGGCAAGTGCCTTTTACCAGAGCAAGAAAATGTCTAAATAAACACCACTGCAAGTCAGAAAAAACAGGCATAGTAGAATTCTCTAAATTTAATTCCACATTTAATGCACAATGCATTTAAGAAACATGAAGAGCACACTCATTACTTCATTTCTGTTAAGAAACTTGCCAAAAACTGCTGCAAAACTAGCATTCTTCAGGAGAAACCCCCATTATTTCAGTTACATTAACACTTTAGGCCTGAGATGAACTTCACTGATGTGCCCTCACTTGCAAAACTCTGAAGAGAAAAAAACAACATTTGTCCTTTTCCATTAAAGGCACGAATGCCCTAAGAGCAGTGACATGCTGCTGCAGTGCTGAGCACCACAGAGGTGCCTGTAAATAAACTCCACAAATAGATTTTTCTGGCATCTTTCCAGTGGGGGAGCAGATCACACGCTCCTCTTCCTCACCAGAGTGAGCTGCAGGGAATGACCCAATGCAGATCTCACTTGGCAGTCACTCCTGCAAGTTGCTGGCAAGGTGAGAGGGATTTTCCTTGACTTAAACCCCCAGGATTTTTGGTGTTGGTCCAGAATCTATTTAGAGCACAATTCCAGTGGTGCCACGGGCTGTGAGTGCTCTGCAGAGGTGGAGCCCCTGTGTGCCTGGTCACTGCTAAGTGCTGGGCTTTGCACCTGATGCTGCAAATCACAGCTGAAGAGAGCTCAGAGCAAACATTTTCAGGCCTTCTTTGCTCAGAATTGGAAACCAGAGGCCAAACTTCAAGTAAAAAAATAAAAAAAAAAAATTTAAAAAAAAACCACAAATAGCTTGAAAACACCCATCACAAAATATATATATATAAATCTGTAAATGGCCCTGGTTGCATTCTGAGAAGCAGTTTTCTAGAAGTTGTTTTGCTCCCCAAATAGATAAAATAAATTCTTCCAATACTGTCACAGCCCACCAATACTTTTTTTCCCCCACACAGGAAAAGTGAATTTTCACATCCTTTCTCACGCAAAGCTCTGCCTTCCTGCAGGATTAAAGCCCACTGCACTTAAAGCTAAATTGACTGGCACCGTTTAAGTCCCAGTAAAACTACTGTCAGCTTGAAGAGTGGGGATTTCCCACAATAGCACTCTTCACAGATTAACTTCAACTCAAAAAAAGAAAAAAAGTCAAAAAATCAGCTGCAAAGGGTTCCTGCATCATCTGGTTCATTGCAGTTAATGCATATTAACATTTTTCATTATGCTTTTTGGTATGACTTCCAGCATCCAATTTCTATATCCTGAGAATTGCCATTTGCATGACACTGCAAAGCCAAAAACATCACTACAAGAAATGTCACGTCCCTCTACAGGCACAGTGGAAACAATTCCGTACAAATCAAAATAAAGGAAAACGCCATTCACTAAGGAACCCTTTCCTCCCAATGAAAGGTGGGTGTGTTGAGATCAAAAAACTGCTTCATATTTCATTTTTTCCACACTTTTGGTTATTTAAGGCTGTTATGTCAATAAGAGAAACATCATCCCAGCACCATCCTGAAAATCCTGTCTTCCAAATACCCACTGTCTCAATTCCCACAAGGCTCTGAGCATTTAAAATTTCCTTTTTCACAATATCTGCAGCACTGTTCTAATTACCAGGTAGACCACCATTACATTATCTTTGTTATTCATACTTCAGGTATTAAAACTGAAAGAATGAATTTTCTCTTACATTCTCATGGTATTTGTTTCGCTTCTGCACTTCCTCTGGTTTGGACAACTCCAAAAGCTGACTTTTGTTTCCCAGGTCTGTTTCACTTTAGGGGCATATTAATTTTTGTCAGTGTTTCCAGTGAGAAGAATTCAAGAACTATTCCTACAGAGTGGGCCACATTCCATTAAAGCCAGCAGAGAGAGACTCACACAAAACTTGGATGGGACCCATCAGATCCTTTAATATCCTGTTTTCCCTTTGTTTAACCTACAATTGTTCTGGAATCCAAATGTGTCAGTTCAAATGATAAATTAGCATGACTATTAGAAATGGACTTCTCCCAAAACTTGCTATTTCAATTCTCAAATACCATGGGGGACATCAGATCTCAGCCTCAGTTACGGAATCCATTTTCCCACCAACACTACAATCCACTGAATTGAACTCCCCAAGGTCAAACGTGGGGCTTGGGTTCCATATTTAATTACACTCCATGCCATACAGAAGAAATTGCTGCTTAATTTGGCTTAGAATACAACCCACAGGTACATCATATCAGCACTAAAACACTCTGCAGCTCCCATGTACCTTTGAGGGTTGAATTTCAATACAAAATAAGAGAGGGAGGTATTTTGAGAGAGCAGCTTCAGAGTACTTGCAGAATTCTCAAGCCCAGGCTGTTGTGGGGGTCAAAGATGACCCTTGCCACTTCTCATGCTGTTGATAATCATCACCAGCTTGCCAAACTAACAATTAGCAGAATCATGGACCTTGCAAACAGCTCTCCACCCTGTGTTTTAGACAGATGAGCCAGAAGCTACATGGTTTTGCATCTCTAGAAGAGAACATTTGACTGAGTAGGCAGTCCAGATTTTCAGATAAAGAAGAAACATCAGACAATTACAGGTGCCATTTGTACTCTTTGCCTTAAGGATTTTTTTTCCCCCCAGGCTTTTATTTTTTTCAGTAATTCTTTGGCATCATTAATATCAGATTATAGTGAAACATGACTACTAGCTTTTAGAAGATCATTCTTATGACCTTTCACAAAACTACTTGGCCTCAGCTACGTGACCATATGTGGCCAACACCTAAAATTGTAGGGTTTTTTTTCTTTAGAGATTATTCATATGACAATTAATAAATTGTAGAAATGCTAAACCTACCCCCTTTACTGCAAAGTTATTCCTCTTGGAGGGGGAAAAACCAAACAAGCATCCTGGCTTCTCCAGGTAGTCAAGGTGCCAAGTAACTCACAGTTGTATTCAGAGCATGTACCAGCTCCCCCTGAAACAGCTCATGCAGGCACTGCCAGCACTGTGCCAGTCTCCTTTGGGCCACCAGGGCAGCCCAGCCATGGGGAGACACCACGGGGCAAAAAGCATCCTGAAGGGACAGGAGTTCCCATCCAAAACCCCCACCAGTTCCTCGTGCTCACAGCAAAACCAATCAGAATCAGCAGTGGTTGGTCTCTCTCTGCTTTGGGAGGGATGGGCTGTTGTTCTCACACTGATCAACAACCCACTGAGCGTCCAGGCAAAAGATTTCTGTGCTTGCTCTGGGTGACTCTGTGGCACATGTGACAAAATGCCAGCCCTGGCAGATCTGCTGATGGACACTCAGTCCCTTTGTGTCTGCTCCTGATGCTGGCAGCCCCATACCAGGGATCCAGCATTCTGGAAGGAACCCACACTGCACAGGTACAGACCTCTGGCTTGCAGCCAGGTGTCTTTCACAAGGAATGAACACAAGGACATCACTTCTAAAGATAACAAAAACATGCCATGAGGCCTCTAATAATGCCACAGGGCCAAAGAGCCACCCTGGGAAGAACCCCAGATTTGCAAACAATTCTCATCAACTTCAGTAGCCTCTCACAACTGAGCTGAGCTAGAGCAGCACATTGCCCAAAGCATGAATTTATTCAAAGCATGCATATTACACTTGCTAACGATTTCAAATCATGTATTTCCTGTGCTTTAGCTAATGAGGAATTACAGACTATTCCAGGTTGGAAGGCACCCACGAGGATTACCAAGTTCAGCTCTCAAGTGAATGGCCCACATGGGGTCAAACCCTTGACCTTGGAATTCATTACCATCACCATGCCCTAATCAGCTGAGTTGATCTCAGAAGAACATGCATGATTTTGTGTATTATGCTCTGTTTGATTCCACCAGTGGATTTTGAAATCAGAGAAAGCCAGGTCCAGTAAGTCTGTTTGTTAAAGCACCCACACTTCCCAGAACCTTACCCAGCCAAACTCAACCCCAGAACCCTCAGCAATTAACACAAAGCCCTTTTAGCATTCTGACAAGACACATGTGGCACCTGGCTTGTGTGCCACACATCCCACCAGCACTGCCCCAGCATTTGAAACAGTCAGTCTTCTCATTTGTCAAAGGAGTTCACATGTGCAATGGTAAAAAAACCATGTTTTTCCAGTATTACCCAACAAATCATTGCCAGGCTCTAGAAAATCTGTGTCTGAAGGGTTACATCCAAACCTCCTAGACATCAGGTACCAGAACCATCCTTCCCCTGCTGGCAAACAAGAATATCCCAGTGACTGTTGTTCTTTAAGGACAGACTGTTATCCTCAGACAGACTGTTATCCTATTAAGCCAACTGCAGGGAAGGTTGACTTTTGCAGCATGGTCATTTCAGCACAGCAAGTCACATTCAATGCAGCTTTTTCCATTTTGGTTTCTCAGGTAAAAAAAAATAAGGATGAAGGCTGATGGCAAAAGAAGATCTAGAGAGGCTTTGCAGGAGAGACCATAAACAAGGAAGGGACCATTTTTTACAGGTGCACACTTCAGCACTGTAGTTCACAAATAAATGTGAATGCCTTGCCCATCATTTTTTAGCCCTAACAGGTTACCTGGAACGGGCTGACAAAACTGCACAATGGTATAAAGTCCTGTAAGCAGTAAATATCTGTAAGAATAAAGACCATTCTTGATGAAAACCATGCTAGCATTTCATTTCCACCTCTCACTTGATTAATAAAAAATACAATGCCACAGGAAAGCTACTTCTACATGAATCTAATTATTACAGACCACAAGGTAACGAGCTGGGTGGATGACATTTTCTGAGCACAGTCATTTACTCCACAAAGCCCTCAAGGTTATCCTGCAAGGGACAACATGAAATGTAATTTTCATTCAAATTAATGCTTAAAACATTAAGTCTCTAAATAGTACAAATGAGAAAAAAATCTGAAAGAACTGTAACCTTTTGCTTAAAAAAATAATCTGCATCTCAAAGCACAAGCATGCTGGAAGCAGAATGAAAGGCTGGCACATCCATCATTCTGCATCTCAAAGCACAAGCATGCTGGAAGCAGAATGAAAGGCTGGCACATCCATCATCTGCAAAAGGGAACTTTCCCCCTGTGTCCAATGGGTTATGCCTTGAACTTTATTACTGAGCACTGAAAAGATTTGGCATGCTACTCATTGGCATTTGGAAAGCTCCAAGTTAGCTCCCTGATAAAATGATTGCATTTTCATGGCACCCATAAATTAAAAAATACATGAGAACAAGCGTTAAGAGTATTCCTAATTTCATACAGTCATCTGGATATGAAGTCATGACACCAAGTGATTTTTTACAAGTGCTGTGAGAATAACCAGGAGGCTCTATTAACTTCACCACACAGTCTCATTAGAACTTTTAAAGGACTCAGCAGAATAAAATGATAGTCACCATGAGCTCCCCAGATCCATGGGACCTCGAGCAGAGCGTGGAAACTATTGCTGCCTGCACAAAAAAAGAAAGCCAAGGGGATGGAATAAGGAAGGAAATGCCTTCTGCAACCTGGAAGCTATTTACAATTTGATGATACATCTCCAGCTCAGAAGACAGACAGCATAACACAGCTGCTAACTGCAAAACAGCATTCAGTCCAAAAAAATCCAGCCCTAAACTTTGAACAAGCTTCTCTAATAAATACAAACCCACATACCCCTTACACATGCCAAACAACATGGAGGTTTTTAACTGGATCCAAACTAAACTTCAGTTCACGGAAAACAAGGCTCAGGTTGGCTTGAAAACATGGCTAATCTCTGCTGTAAAAGACTGGACATGAAGAAGACAAAGCCAGGGCTTTTCATGAAGGGGACAGCACAAGCTCAGAGCTAACTGCAGAGAGGTTTCTGTGCAAATAGGGAGTTAAGGAGCTTCTGGGCCATCCAAGCATTCAGTTTTGATTAAAGGCAAGGCATAACTTCAGGAAGCAGCTATATGGAAGTTTTGTTAGCACCTGCAGAGCCCCTTAAAAAGTAAAAGTCTACAGCAAAACCGTAAACAGGGAAGTTCAACCTTAGCTCTCCTCCTACCAATAAACTGTAATAAGCTTATTTTGTGCTACACGTTGCCACCACACCAAAGCAGAGGATTGCACAGATGGAAATGCTGATTGCAGGGCTATCACTTCACCCATAAAACAATAATCTGAATTCTCTAGATGCATGAAAGAATGCACGCTGCTGGCTGCTGAACTCGCACTGCTGTTGGGGTCAAAAGAAAAAAATCAGCTAGCTCCATAGAGATGTCAGAGTAAATCCTGGTGAAATATGGCAGGCCTTCTGCACACTTTATGTCTTCCATCAGCTTTCTGCTTTCACTTGACAACACAGTGGAATTTTTGGGAAGCAAAGATCAGATATCTTAATCTAGCTGAGATTTCAGACCTTTGCAGCAGGGGCTGTCTAATGCAATACAGAAGGAGATTGGCATAAAAGCTGAAAGTCCATCAGCATAAATCCTACTCCTCCAAGTAAAAATTATGTCATCACCATCATGAAAGAGAGATAAACTTCCTGAAATGAACTATTCCATCCTGAGCTGCTGTTGGATTTTCGGTCTTCCTGGAGTGTCCATCTAGGCTGTAAATTCCCCCAAGCAGGAAACATTTTATCTCCAGTGGTAAGAAGAGCCCGCCAAGCACAGGGTCTGTGTTGAGTAATGTGCACACTGAGCACAGTCAGAGCACACATCCACACTCCCCTCCACCGTGTCCAGCCAGCTACACTATTGAATAACAGCCTATTTTGAGCAGAACGCAGGAAAGTTTTATTCTTTTCTGTGCATTTTCCAAGCAGTGTTTCCAGCAGGACTTCCAAGTAATTGGCTTGTTCCCAGAACTCCTGGGAAACCCTTTCCTTCCTGCAGCATGCCAGAGAGAACTTCAGCATGAGCATGGATTCCCCACAGACATAAGCAGGCAGGAAGGGAGCACAAGAGAAAAAAAATTAAGAATAAAGCTCAGAATGCACAATATTTTTGTAAAGTCTCCACAGAAACCCTTCTTAATTAATTAATACTTGAAGAATTAATACTTGAAGCACAGATGAAGCGAGTGGAGCTTTGGATTAGCTACCTGATCAGCTGAAGGGCAGTCAGATGGGATTTGGGGAATTTTCAGTTTGTCATAGGCATGAGAATCCACCATGGAAAAAGAGGAGTGCCAACAAGCACTGAAACTACCTTATGTCACATCCTAACAGGTCATTGCATTGGTTCTCTTGTCACCACTTAGAACAGGTCTCAGGAAAAGCCTGGGGCTCTCCACACCTCACCTCAGACCAGGACTGCAAGCCAGGGGAAAGCTGTGGCAGTGAGAACAAGGTGGTGCAGGCCTCTCCCATATCCCAGCAAGACCAGGGAAGGCTTCACCAGATCACATCACCACACAGATGCCTCCTTTCTGTCATTACTGACTTACCAGGAAGAACACAAAGCCTTGTGAGAAACCTCAGAGCTGCCTGAAGCTGGTTTGGGGGTGAAGCTAAGGCTTTTTGAGGTGCATCAGGCTTATGACATTGACCCAGCAGCTGCTTTGAGTACAGGCCAGAGTTCCCAGAGCTGCTGACTCACTGCACAGGAGCTGTGCCGTGGAAGTGTCCACACTCCCAGACACAGAGCAGGCTGAGGGCAGCCCTGAGCTGCTGCTCTGGCCAAATATAGAAAACTCTCCCATTACACCGAGGTCTCTGGGATGGCAGGGAACACAAGAGGGGGAGAAAAGACGTGTGTAGGAAAACTCAGACATGCAGTGGCTGTAACTGGAACTCAAGTGGCTTTTATCACTGAAAGTTACGGTTCTGGGAGGTCAGAGCTTCCCTGCCAATCAAAGCATCCACATTTGATTTGCATTTGTTGTTGTCACAGAGCAAACCACAAGGCTGCAGATAAAAAGCTGCCTAGCAGGTCATCAGCCAGAACAGGACCAAACAAGATTTCTGAGTTGTGTTCCTCAGGTCTCAGGCACTTGAGCCCAGGCACAGACCCTTAATTTGCACTGATGGCACCTGGATGCCCAGGCTGTTCTGTGTATCCAGCCTGCCTTGGTCTGTGAGCTCAAAGGAGATCTTAGGCATTGTTCACCAGACTGCACAGGATGTTAAGCAGCAGGGATTGCATCCAAATCCCCTGGCTACTGCCTCACATCAAATCCCAGTTTGTTTTCTCATCTCTTATCATAAATCACTCTTGAAGTGACTGCCAAACAAATGAAAGGGAAGGCTAAAAATCATACAGGAACACTCACCAAGGAAGCTAAACAAATCTTCATTATCATTAGGCTAAAGCAAGGACCCACCCAGAAGAGTTTGCAATTCCCCCAAGCAGGGCTGCTCTTCCCATGCAAAGCATTTTTCAGCCAGGGATTTCTTCAGATAGGGCATCCCCAAATAATTTAACTCCTCCCAAAAAGAGTAAAGTTCTTAGGTTCTTGAACTGCTCTGTTATTTCACAGCACTTGCAAGTATTTAAACAGCTCTTCATGGCCCTGACACTGAATGCAGTCTTTCAGCCTCTCTTTCCCAAGTCAGCTTTTCTTGCATGTTCCATAAAGAAGCCTCTGGAAACAGCTCCTGTGCTGGCCTGGCATGAAAGTGCAGCTCTCCTTTTAAGCTTTGCCTTCGGCCTAAACACTCAGTTCTAATAACATTTGAATGGCATCATTTGATCAACACCAGTGTAATGCTCACAGCCTACAAAGGCTGCATCAGAACATCCTCACGGCCCTCTAGCTCAGCTACAAAAAATAAAAAAAACCAAACATCTCTCAGAAGTGTAAAAATCACATTTAAGCATATGTACACAAAACTTCTAACAGTTAAAGTAAAATTGCTTTTCAAGCTCAAAGCTGAAAACAGATGGCAGGTACAGCACTGAACATCTGATAGAGCTTTGGTAGCCCAGCTACAGCTGCTTACAAACTCTGGTTGGGATCCTTCTCTCACCCACCCCTGCATATTGAAAACTCTCCCAGCTAAACCTCCTGAAGTTCTCATCAGTCCTTTTCCCTGCTATTTCCTGGTCACATTGAGGGTTTGTTTTCTTTCAGGACAGACATTCCCTGCTGTGCTTTTCCTGGTTTCAGACTATTTTTAATATTTATTTTGAGTTGCCATGGCAACAGGGAATAACAGATGGTAAGAGTTAAAATTATGCCACAGGAGACATTTATCATCATAGCTCTGTTTAATGTGAGCTCTTGTTCTCTGACTTTTTCCCCAAGCTGGACACTCTCTTCGTTATTTTATGATGGCTACACTAACGAATGTATATGCTAATGAAGAGTAGAAGCCTCTCAAATTTATCAGCAGATGTTTGATGGGTTATGGTAATTGCATTAATGAGAAAGTGGCAATGTTTATTTCTTGCCATTTCTCACCACTACTGAAAGAGCCAGGCTTCTGACAGCAGATTTCTTGCTTCCCTCAGTCCACAAATAAATCACATTTGTTTCTGTGGTGCCAAGTTAAAAAAAAAAATTAAATTAATAGCATTGAGGCAATTAAAAACCAGAATGGGTTACATAATATATTATGTAGAGGAGCATTTTATGCAGCTCTGGTCCTTCAGGGGGATCATGTACATCTCCAGTGACCTAATCACTGTGGGGAGGACCCAACAAAATATGAATATAGCTGCCACTGACTTAGAAAAAGTTGTATGCACCTGTGAGACCTGAACCTGAGAGGTGGGGAGTACTGAACTTGGGGTCCACACCTCAGAACACCAGGACAACTTTCAATACTGACTTCAGGAAACATTTGCAAGAGTTATTCCATCTTCCATTAAGCTTGGGCCAGCAGAACCAGTTCTACTTGTCACCCAAGGTAAGATTGCTTGGCTAGCAATGAACCTAATATATTCTAGGTTTTAAAAACCTCATTGTAATGGCAAGTATTCAGAAATAATCAATTTTTAGAGACAAAACTTCCTTCCAAAAATGTGAAATGATTCCTTGGAGCAAATCAGGAGAAAGACCATGAGAGCTCAGCCATGCCAGGGAGGGATTGTCCCCCTCTGCTCTGGGCTGGGGCAGCCCCACCCTGAGTATTGTGTGCAGTTTGGGGTGCCACAGAGTGAAAAAAGACATTGGGCCATTGGAGAACATCCAAAGGAGGGCAGCAGAGGTGGTGAAGTGTCTGCATGGGAAGCCACAGAAGGAACAGCTGAGGTCACTTGGTCTGTTCAGCCCAGAGAAGAAGGAACTGAGGGGAGACCTCACTGTGGGCCTGATATTTCTGGGTCTGAGGGATTTTAGCCTATTAGCAGCTGCTGACTTTTTCCCAAGGGAAAATTTCTCAAGAAAGCTTCTCCTCAAAACAAATCCTGGCAAACAACTCTCCTTTCTCAAAACAATTTTTCTCCAGGTGGTGTTTTGCTTTTCTAGTTCTCAAAACATTTGAGCTGTTTCTCTGGTTTAACCAATGGGATTAGAGAGGTGTCGTTCCTATTCATCCATCATGTTAAATCTGTACCAGAACACCTTATAAAAAGGTAGTAAGAATTAGACAATAAAGTTTTTTCTACGCTCTTTGCCTTCTGAAATGTTTGGAGTCTCTCATCCTTTTTCCATGTCCTACAGTGACACCTCACTGCAGTGACAGCTTGCTCAGGATGGGCAGGCACTGATCTCTTCCCTACAACCAGAGACAGGACTCGGGGAAACAGCACAAAGCTGTGCCAGGGGAGGTTTAGGCTGGATATTAGGGAAAGGTTAACTTGGATATTAGGCAAAGGTTCTTCCCCCAGGGTGTAGCCAGGCACTGGAAAAGGCTCCCCAAGGGAATGGTCCTGGCACCAAAGCTGCCAGTGCAAGAAGCATTTGGGAATGCTCTCAAGCACATGGTGACATTCTTGAGGTTGTCCTTTATAGGACCAGTTGAACTTCTGTGATGCTTGTGGGTCCCTTTAAACTCAGGACATTGAGTTTAAATCTCCCCCCTAAAGAGACCAGGATGACCAGCAGAGTTCCTTGGTGTGAGTCTCACTTGAGTTTTTTCCTCGAGACTGCAGCTGATTTTCTCAATTGCAGTAATGTTCAAAGTAATTTTTCCCACAAACAATCTAAAGAAAGAATTTAAACAATTCTCCACAGCTGGTGTTTGTTATCTTGTTTACATGTAGAGAAGTGTTACTTTTAATTAGCCAACCATAGTAATAGTGTGTTAATCAAAAACCAATCATGTCCAACTGTGTCAGAACCCTATAAAAGAGGGTTTGTTTGTTTAATCAAGTAGTATTCAGCCTGCTACATCATAAAGGCTGTCTCAGTCTTTTCGTGTCCAACAGCAACACCTTGGGTCCCCCCAGTTTGCTCAGTTGCTGTGGTTCAGCACATGCACACAAAGCACAGGTCAAATCCTCCCTCTGGGACCTGGCAGCTTGTGCAATGCAGCAGCTGCAGGGTAAGTGGGGAACATTGGGTTAAAACTTTCTCAGGTACCAGATACCTTCAACTACGTTGGCTCTCCTAAGTATACAGCAGTCACAGAGCATCAAACAAATTCCACAGGATCAGCAGCCTTAGAAATGTCTTAACAGATTAGGAATGCTCAGGGTTACCAGGCAGTGCTAACCAAAAAAATACCCATATGCTTAGAATCATAGATTGGTTTAGGTTGAAAAGAACCTTAAAACTCCTTTCATTCCAATCCCCCTGCCATGGGCAGGGACACCTCCCACTGGACCAGGTTGCTCAATGCCCCATCCAGCCTGGCTTGGAATTCTTCCAGAGATGGGGCATCCACAGCTCCTCTGGGCAATGTATTCCCTCGTCTCAACTGAAAAATTTCTTCCTGATCTCTAATCTAAACCTTCCCTCTTTCAGTTTGAAGTCACTGTCCTCACAAAAAGTCCCCCTCCAGCCTTCAGTTGTAGAACCTGAACCCTGGGGACATCACTCCTCTCTGCTCTCCACTTGTTCATCAAACCATCAACCACAACTCTGAGTGTGACCATCCAGGCAAGTCCTCACTCACTGAGCAGTCCATCCATCAAACCCACGCCTCAAGCAGCCCCAGCTCTGAACAAAGTTTATGGAAATAAATACTAAATAACTCTGAGCATATTCTCTAATAAACTAGCTTCAACTCTAAGAGTGGCAAAGAACTTGAGACTAGAAATCTCAGTAGAGCTCTGCTCTCCAAGATGGAGAAGTTGCTATAAAGCAATGGCTTACAGCTCCCAAGCTGGAATGATACCCAAAATGAATATCAAATACAGATTAAATTCTTGATAATTATGCTGAAATCCAGAACATGGGGATCAGTCCAGACTTTGATTACTGTATGTCCTGTTTTTCTTCAAGTTGTTTGAATTATTTTCATTAAAGCTAGCCATTTGAAAGCTGGAAACAAATGATCTGGAGCAGCAGGAATTGTTATTCAAAGGCAATAGCTATAGAATGTAAAAAAAAAAAAAATAAAATCTCATACCTATAAAAAGGCAGTGCATCACAAAAAGGCTGATTTCCCAAACAGACAACTATGGACAATGTCCACACTACCTGCTGGAACCAGCCAGGGACACAGGGAGGAAAGAAACACATGGGATCATAAAAGATAATTTTAATAAAAACGTGCTGCAAAATCTTTGTTGCTGCGGATCCACAAAACAAACAAACATCAGTGGATTTCTAAATTAAATGTTTGGTGCCTAAGTTCAGTAAAGCAGCTTTTTTGTACAGCTAAAGCCACTGATGTAAAGAATTGCCATTTAAAAGATTTGCACTTGCCCAAAGCCCATGCAAGGCTCCATGAATCAAAGGAATTAACTCAGGTACTTGCCCTCACACCCAACAAGAGATTTGCCAACATTAATTCAGATGCCTACATTCTTGTCTGCACTACTGCAAGCAGTCTTCTGACTTCCAATTCTCCAACAAAATCATCTGACCGTGGCAAAAACACAGAAAAAATAGTGGGCAGAAGTTACTGCCATCTTTTTTTGTGTGCCAAGATCTCTTGGGTCATGCCTCAGTCTGGGCATTTAGGCATAAAAGCAGCATGAGGTAATCCCTCTGCTGAGTGATTTAATTGGGGGCTTAAAAAAGCCTTCCATTCTGACTCAAATCAGGAATATGAGATACTGGACTGATTTTAAAACACAGTGATGTAAACCATGCACGGTCCCCCTCTGATTTATATTTACATAAATGTTTCCTTGATGCACCTTCCCTAACCTTCCTTGTGCATACACTCATCCCTGAGAATCTCAAAGTGCACAGAATGTCACCCTGATTTTTTAGCCTTCTGATGTTTTACCCTCTGAAATTCCTTCCCCATGGATTTTGCTGTAAATAAGAGAATTGTTTGTGTTAATTTTATCTATGTTTTCATTCCTTCTTAGAGGAGGGAATCTTTTGATGGACATCTGTCTTGACCAACGTGATTGAAGATGTGTTAACTTGGCCTACCAATCACTGAGCTTGTTTGAAATACTATATAAAGGAGTCAGATTTGAAATAAACTAGATTAGCTTTCAGAATTCTGACAGAAGTCTGTGTCTTCATTTCGTGTCCTACTGCAACAACAGAACAAGTGTTCCCACTTGCCAGACACATAAAAAATTTAAATTATGTATGTTCTTTAATTTTTAGGCAAACTTCAGCCTTTCTTGCCATACTCCTATGAGACTGGAAAAAGAAATTATGGAGTTTATCAGCCCTGAACAGATTGAGAAAAAATGCCAATTTTGGCATCCCATAGGTACTAATAAGCAACTTTAAGGATCTGGGTTTTCCTTGGGCTGGTTGCCACACATTCCTCGAGAACCAAGAAGCCATTCCAAGCTTCCCAAGCCATTCCTTCCATATAAGGGGAGTGGAAGGAAACTCTTCCTAGGATCTGCTTTCCCTTGAAACGAGCCAGCTGAGCAGGAGTGAGGTTTGGCACACACAGTTTCCTCCCAGCTTGCAATCCTGCCAGGTCACCCACGAGAGCCCAGGCAGCACTGGCAAGAGGAAACATAAAAGTGTGGTTCCCTCTGCTGAGCCACACCAGGAATGAGCAGCGTGGCCCCCCGATTGCACTGCAGCTGAAGTGTGGCAGGAGGGCTGCAGCAGGCTGAGAAATGGGTTCACCCCTCAGCAGGGAGGTGACAGAGCTCATCCATCCGAGGCAGGCTGGGACCCAAGTAATTAATCCTAATGAGCCACCAGGAGCACAGTCAGCCTCTGACAGCCTTAGCAGAGAAAAGCTCAGCCCTGTGCTGTGCTTGTCCCAAACTTGCAGAGACAAGCAATGCATGCTTTTGATATGGGGAACATTTATGGGTGTGAAAACACTGACTTTTGACCATACCTCAGCTCCACTTTGCTGAGTTTCAATATTCTACATCTTACCTATATGGCTTGTGCCTAGTAACTACTTAGCAGCCAAGCTCAATGGCTAATCTTCCACGTGTTCTCAGTACAAGCTGTTGCTCCACTCCTACAAACCCACCAAAAGCTGCTTTTAATCCTGCATTTTCACATCCACAAGTGCCCCCCATATCACTTTCAGCCTTTAGGTGCTGAAATTTAGGAGCTTGGGAGGAGATGGGACAGCTCCTTCTGCACTTCCCAAATACAACATCTTAGTAACTGCCCTGCAAACACAAAGTAAAGTGTCCAGAAACACTGGTACCACTTTGTGTCTGCTGAGTTATAAATAGAGCACACTGCACATGCTTTCATTGCCTAGGATATTCTCCAAGGAAAGGCAGGCTGACTGAAAATCACTCATTTGTGATTGTTTTTCACATCCAAAGGGCTCAAGAAATCCACGTTTTGGAAGTTTGTTGCTATTAAAGCAGAACAAGTTCTTCCAAGTTGTGCTTCGAAGTAGATTTCCCCCAAATTCTTGCCAGATGCAACTGGAATCTGTTTGTGCCCAGTGCAGCTGGGAACACATTTGTTCTCACTGATATCATGGAAAGGCAAAGGAGAAATTCAAACATGGCAAAGCCACACTGGCACCATACTTCATCCAGAGATGACAGCACCCTGGTAGCTGAAAACACAGTTACTATGTTGAGACACACTTGAAAATAATTTTGGATGGAAGAGCTACAAGAATTGGCACTTTGGGAAAACAAGCAATCAGCTGTAAGCTAACCACAGATTACATTCAGCTTAAAGTAGCTTCCTTGTCTGGATATTTCAGCAAAGAAGAATGTTATAATTGACTCATTTCCAGGGTTCAGGGGTCCTGTAGTTGTGTACATAATTAGTTTATCATTAAGAATTACTTCTCCTTGGTTTGTGCAGCCAGAGCAGTGGTCTGATCAGTGTTATCACAAGCTGTCGAGTGCAGATGATACCACAGAGTCAGACTATGCTGTCCTTAAGGTGTTATAATCATATTTATTGCACAGCACTTCCTTTGTTTAAGAAGATACTTGACACAATTTGCCTGCTGAATTTGCCTCTTACTGTCTGATTACAGCCTTTTTCTGACCCAGAGATGGGGCAGCTGAGAGGCATTTTAAAGACTTTTGTTCCATTTTCAGTCTCATGTAAAAGGTGAGACAGTACAGATGTTACAATTCACACCATCACAATCAGAAGCCAACTATTTCCTAATTACAATGCATTTAGAAGCGTTTCTTGGCCTATCAGCTTTTGCCACACAATGCTGTTCATGCCTTAAATCATCTAAAATTACCTCTCGTGGGTCCTGCTACAATGCATCTTTCATAGTTCTATTTCTCCAAAGTATCCAGTCCTATTTGCAAGGCCATCATTTGAAACTTGTTTCTAATTCCATTTCTCTCTCAACAAAGTCTGTCCTATTCCATGGCATTTCTAAATCAGCATTTTCTATCTCAAAGTCTGCATGCAGATGCATGCTTTGGGAGCCTTCTGTCAGGCTTTAAAAATTCTCTCCAAATCCATTTCCCACACCTCACCACTCTGCATCCAAGGGCATGGCCAGCATCGTGCCAGAATGGCCACAATTACCAAGAACTTGGAATAAGAAAATATTTTCTCTCATTTAGCAACGCCTGCCCAAAAAGCAGCTGCTGAACACAACTCCAAGGTATGCAAACCAACTGCCAGTTCTTCAAGTAGAAGAGGCAAGCAGCCTCCATATCCACATTTGGAGCTGTGACCAGGGGGAGGGAAGAACCTGGTGAATTAATGGGGTTTTTAATGCAAGCAGTTGGTTACATTTGGAATTCATCATCTCACTAGAATGCTAAATTGTTAAGTCAACTCCACACAGCAGCGTGATCATGGTGAAATAAAATCACTCACATGAAGATAGGGATTGAGGAACCTGCTTTGCATAAGCATCAAAAACCAGTGAAGTACATGGTTTGGAAACTGTGAAACATGCAATTTTCACCAATCTTCAACTTTCCTGCCTTTAGAAGACTTGACTGTATACCAAACACAACCAGCAATTAATCTGTTGCATGTGTTTACTTCTGTTACCTTCAATATGTAGTAGCCAGGTTTGCATTTAATTTTTCTGGGGAAACAAAGGAAAAAGAGTTCATCACTCCAGGCTTGACAAGAGAGCAAAGAGACTCTGCTGGGGAGTCTGCAGCCACCCCAAATGCTCCCACAGCCCTGAGAGCAGTGGCTTCCATCCCTGAAGGAAGCAGCAATGAACAAAGCAGTGCCCAAGGATGGGAAAGGAAGATTGGTTTGCAGCAGCCACTGCTTAGTCCTAAGGAGTTTTTCAACAGCTGTCAGCTACAATTCTCCCTTGATGCTCCTGGTGCTGCCCACTCAGATGTTCACAGACTGGACAGACCACTGGCTTGACAGAAGGACAACCCTCACACTGCACTGGAAACAAAAGCAGTCACCACATCAGCAAAAGCACCACTGCAGGCCACTATTTATTTATTTACATCCTTAAACTTGACTTCCCAGCAGCACAAAATATTGGCAGCTCCTTCAGCCCCCACTTCTTCTTGAAAATCCACTTTCCCTTGCCCTGGGAACAAACATTTGAGCACTTTCATCTCCTGATGAGGTCCCCAGCCAGCAAGCAGCCAAGGCACAGATTCCAGTGGAGTAGCTTGGGCTGAGGGACCACAGGTGACAATTCAGCTGCTGGGACAAACCAAAGACATGCCAAATCCATGCTGCACGCGTGGCCTGCATTTGTCTTGCACACAAAGGCTGGTTTTCCTCTTGGAATTGTTTCTTTTTTAATAAAAGGGGTATTGAAGGTGGCCAAAGATTGGAAGTTTAATCAAATTTAACCAACAGGCTTGTAGGGTGGTGGAGAAACAGAGGGGTTGGTACCAGCTGAGCATCCTCCTCAGTGCATCAGAAAGGGAATTTAACAGAAAATAATGACTTCTTCAAAAAGAAAGCTTACCAGCCAGCTTTGGATATTCTGAAGACAAACTCCTACCACAAAGTTCACCCTCAGATCTGCAAACCTTCATTGTGATGAAAAGTGAGACTTTTTGATCACAGCCCCCTTCCAGCAGCCAATAACTGTGGTGAGAGCCCCAGGGCTGAGGCAGCAGCAGCCTCAGCTCCACTGGGGAACCCCAGATCTGCAGGTCCTGGCCCACCCCTCCAACACCCCACAAAGACCTAGGTCACCTCTTACAACAGGGTTATTTAAAACAGGTTATTCCCTCTGCTACCTAAGGATTCAAAGCCAGCTCATACAGATTATGTCTTCCTCCAGGCAACATGAACATTCATCTCACCTGGAGGATCTTATCCTGATCTCTTGTGCTGTAACCATTACACACGCCCAATTTTCAGATTAAAAGTCCTTATTCCCTGCTCACATGGGCACCACGTGTGTAAGGAAATGCTTTAATTAAATTCATTGGACTACAATGTGAGGCATAATTTAAATAAGAGAAAAATGAGGTATTGAATTTCCAAGGATATTTTGTAATTGGAGTGAGAGCAGCTGCCAAAAGACAAAAAAGCTTGAGGGCAAACAGAGTCTAGGGGTTTGGGCAACAGCAGGTAAGCAGAACACTGAATCTGAGATGGATTACATGGGTTGGTCTGGTTTGAAAAGAAAGACTGAGGAATTAGCAAAGTCCTCTGAAATAAAACTCACATGTAAAGAAAAAAAAATCACTGCCTGAACACACTCCATTCAGTTGATAAACTAAAACCAGCAGTGTCCTCTTCCTGTGGGACACATTCTCCTGTAGAGAAGGAGAAACAGAAACACTGCTTTCTGTGGTTTCACAGAGGTTACATTGGTTCAGGTAGAATTCCTTATTATCTGATTAAATCCTGCCTAATTTTTGCTAATTCTTGGCTGAAGATCCAGTGTGTGCTTAGAAGAAAGTCATCCTCTAAGATACAAACAGCTGAGGGAAGCCTTCACCAATTCCTGTGGTACTTAACAGGGTGGGAAAATGTTCCCAGTGCAAATGAACCTTGCAAGTCAGGAGTCCCACTGTTTGCACCTGCCATTAAAAAAATAAAAACAAAACACCTTCCTGCACCATCTGGGCAAGCACCCTCACCATCTGAGGCTTCTAGGCTCTCTTTAAATGAAATCTGCATTTCCTGTCCTCACAGGGCAATGCTTTCAGCACAGGGGCAGCAGCAGGGCAGAAAGTACCATGGCATAAACACTGCCTGGAGAAACCAGCAGGGAAACACTCACCAGCCCATCAGATGTACACTATGCTAAACAAAAAAAAAATTTAAATATTCTTGACTGTCCAAAGCCACAGCTCAAAATTAAGACAATAAAACACAGAGGTATCAGACCTAACCCATCTCCCAGCTCTGCAGCAACTACTGCTTGCTCAGTAAGAACATAAATATATATGTATGAAATAAAAAAGGCTGAATGAAACTCTCAAAACCAAATCCCACAGGCTGCCCTAGCACTAACTATAAATATTTTAACAGGCCCATTGTTCTAGCTTAAAGACAGAAGGACTAATAACATCTTGCTTCAAGTTTCTCAATAATTGGCAATATTTTGAGAGCACCTGGAGACAAAAGCTCATGGGAGAATTACAGGCTTCACTGGAAATTGTCTTACTATTGCAGGGTGGAAAAAATGGATAACTCGATATTTTTCTAAGTCTCATTAACTTCAACCAAGTACAGAATTTGGGAGGAGCCTGACTCATGATACTGGAATGTTCAGGGTTGTCAATATTGAATGAACTCACTGTCACACCTACCCTTTCTCCATCTCAGTCTGGACAACAGAACCAAGCACAGATCTACATTTGGATTTTGAGCCCAGAAATCCATCAATGATCAAATTGGATCATGTTGACCATGCAGTTATGAACCACCTCCCATGGACAGTGAAATCACCTTTATAAGCAAGCAACTACTGCAAAACCCATTATAAACAGCATAAAAGGACCCAATTGTTTTAATTTCAAATTAATCATGCTTGTTTCAAGTCCACACCACTGCCAAAATCAACCACAATACCTATAGTTACATCATAGCACAAAAGGCAACTTCAGTATCCCTTTCCTGAGGCAATGATGGCATCCAATCAATTTAATTTCACATTATTAGCTGGGCAGCAATAGGGGAGGCAGATATTGGGGCATTAAGTATTAAATGCCCTTACCCAGCTTTGAAAATTCCCCACAGGGTCAGATGCCTGCAGACCTAGCTCACAACTAGGGGCCAGAACAGAGCATGTGAAGGCACATATTTTTTATCTAGGCACACAGATCTGTAAACCCCCATTTTTAAACAAATGTGTTTCTTCTGAAACCCATTTCAGACCCTTTCCCCTTTATTTTGCAGCAGTGGGCTCCAACTGCTGCCAGACCTCTGCTTATGCAAATGGCAAGAAATTCCATTTCCCATTCAGCCAATGCCACAAAAATGACCCTCTTAATTGGCTTCAGGTTCTTTTCCAGAAAGTTTCCTGGGGGTCAGAAGAGCAGTGAAGCCACAGAAGAGAAAGTGTGGGAACAGCTTGGTCCTTGAACCCAGAACTCCACGTGAACCAGCTCAGCCTTCCTGCACTGCCCTTTTCCAAAGGGTCTGTCCAGGGCCACAAAGATGAGGTTGCACTGGCTGCACACCCAGGGCAGCCTGTGAGACTCCTCCTGCAAAGCCCAGGAGAGCCAAGGGGCCCAGGCCCACTCAGGAGAGAGGCAGTGGGGTGCACAGCAACACCCCAGGTACCACGAGTGCTTTAACCACGCTCAGCCCCTCCTGCCTCTCTGTGCAGGCAGCTGACTGCTCCTAAAACTTCTCTTTGCCACAGGCCTACACTCAGTATTTTTTAAGACACTTGCAGCTGCTCAACTCACTGGACTCTTAAGGTCCTTCTGATGCAAGTTTTCTTGAAACAACTTCATCCCAAACCTTGCCTTTTTTCTCCTAACACCCTTGCCACTACAATTGTGATGATTTCTGCAAGTTACCTGCACCCATCCCAAGAGCAAGGCTAACGTGGGTTATCTGGTGCTGCTTGACCTTTCAGGTAGCTGAGAGCACAGATGCAATTTGAAACCAGACACATCATTGTCTTCCACTCAGCCAGTAACTGAGGGATGTACAAAGGCAGCTGTGCAGATATCCTGCACGGGAGAAGGAAATGGGAAATGTCTTCAAAATATAATCATTAAACTATAGGGAGGGGGCAAAAATACAAACAGGCTTTGCTGAGTCTATCAGTACCAGGTTAATTCCAAGCTACACATTTTCCCCCTTACCTTTGCCAAGCAGTTGAACTTGAATTTCCCAAATGCTGAGGCAGGACACAACCAGGCAGCCTCCAGGGATGCTGGCAACCATCAACAGCTCCAGGCACAGCAAGGCCAGGCCCCATCCAGGGAGCCTCTCAAGAGCAGCAGAGGACAGTCAGAGAGCTGGAAAACCCCATGCAGGAGACAGCAACCAAAACCACACATCCAACATCAGCTCAGGAGGGAGAGCCAGGGGCAAGGCTGGAAACCAACACTGGGGCTGAGCTTAAACAGGGCTCCTGTGGCCCTGGGAGGGGATGCAGCACTCAGGTGAAGTGGATCAGGGACATCACAGCCAGTTAGGGCCCTCACAATGAGCAGCTGGCATTGCCTTTTCTGGAACTTCAGCAGCATAAGCAGTGTGGTAAAAAAAAAAAGGTGAGCATTCAATAGAATGCAATTCATTTGGAAGGAAATTCACTTATTCTCAACAGTGAAGACATAGCTTTGGGATTTTCACTTTAAAGAAGAAAGAGGTGCTCACCTTCGCCCCATTTTAGCCATGTTTCTCTTTCTGAGAGCCTCATAATAAGTGTGATTTCGTGCTTTTGTGGCACTGATGTACACATTCATTCATTCATTGTCAAACAAAGCACGTCAGACTATTGACTAAACAGATAAAATTGGGTCATGCACAAACCCTGCCACAGGCAGGTTCTGCAGTAAGACATCAAAGATTTCCCAGTGAGGCTACAAAGACAGCCTGGCCATTTGGTGCAAGTTCTCGAGGAAGGCTTTAACATGGAGCACTCCTGAACTGAACCTCCTGGTACAGGACTGCACTCTGGGTTTCATGTATGATTGGAGAGAAAGAAAAACACAAGTCTCTTGGGGAAGGATCCTGTTAAGAACTCGCCACACTCAGTGGAAGCTCTCCAAAACAACTGGGAGCCACTAATGTGGGTCTTCCACATGCAGAGCCCCCAGCTCTGCCCCTGAGGGTCAGACTCACCCTGATTTCACCCCCAAGGTGCTGAGAAGCAGCAGAGGACACACTTTGGCATGCCCTGCACTGCCCCATGAGCTGTCCTTGCACATGGAGCACGTGGGGAAAGCCCAGGTGGCAGGGGGGTGGCAGATGTGCCTGCAGGAGAAGAGACACTGTCCCCCTTGGAAGTTATTTCCAGCACCTTTAGGGCCTCTGTGTCCTATTTCCAACAGCAGCTGCCCTCACCTTGGGATGTCTGTAGGCTTGCAAACATTTTGGTCTGTGAGGTGCCCAGAAAACGTGGCCAGAGCCTTGGCAGTGGCAGCAGCTGCACAGACAGATTGTTCAGAAGAGATCTTGGCTCTCGTTGGTGGATGTCAGAGCTGGGAACAGCACCGTGCTTCTCTTCTCCTCCACACTGGGGAGGAAACTGGGCTTGGCAGCAAGTCCTCTCAGTGCCTTTGCAAACACCACATCCACCCACCCACACAGGGACAACGTGGAGCTGCTGCACCAGTACCAGGGAATCTGTGTCACAGGAAAATGCTGCCACTCAGGGACATTTGTCACTGTCTTTTCCAGCACAGCCTGGGACAGGGAGTGCCACAGGAGGAAGGCAACACAGTGAGGGGCTGGACCATGAGTACCCAAGGCAGAGAAAGAGCTTTAACAGGGCTAATGAAAGCAGAAAATGAAAGATTTCCCAACCAAGTCATCGGGATTTTGCATTTTAACCGGGCTGTCAGGCTTCAGTTTTAACTGTGCTTTTTCTGTACAAGGCAGTTTCCAAAAAGCAGCTGGGAGGGATGAAATGAACAGGCAGAGTTATGTGAGGCTGGGAACACTGTGAGCTAAAATGCTGACTGTTATCTTGGGCAGCCCACAAGCAGTCCTGACGCAAGCTGGGAACTGCTGCAGCACTGCCAGCCCTGTGCAATCCTGACCTTTCCCTGGACGTCAGATGGGAAGGATTTTCAGTCCATCCACTCTGGACTGAATTTGATCCCAAGCACCAGGGCAAGGCAAGGAAAAAAGTTTATTCTCTAAAAGCTTTACATGCTGGATGCTTAAAGTTGAACACTCGGCCCTTAGAGCTATATTCCCATCTCGGAGCTGGTAAGAAGCAACATGTTTTTTGCTTTAATCCTTTCCAAAGACACATTCCACAAATGGTTAGCATCCTTGCCAACTGCTCAGTCTCTTAGTGAGCCCACATACCAGCTTTAAAGTAAGCTCTTCTGAAACCAATGCAACAGTCCTGTGGGTTAAGTTTATATTATTTCCAGATTCGTATAGCTGCAGGCTCCTTTTTAAAGTTGCAAATGATAAGTCATCTCTTTGTTGCCAGTACTTTTTTTTTTTTGGTTTAACTTTGTTTAAACTGTTCACTGATGCACTTAGTGAAAAACAGACTGTACTAGCTGTAACTCAGCAGTATATGCTGTAGCAACAGGAACACAGTCTGTATTTTGCAGCAGGAGCAGTGAAGAATCCCTGTCTGGACAATTCAGTCTGTTCAGTCTACAGATATCAGTCCTTAAAAATAAATTCAAGAAAAAAAACAACATATTGCACTGACACAGCACCTTTCATCCCAAAAGGCACCAGTTGCTCACTCTCAACAGCAAAACCTGTCTAAAGAAACTACCCTAAAAAATACCAGGGTGGAGGGACTTCCTGACTTCATGCCAGTTAATCACAGGGGAAAAAACCATTCATCATACAGTCACTCCTCCTTCTGGCCCACTGAAGTAAATTAATTAAATTACTTAAATAAATTAATTAAATTGAGTTGGGTAGATTCCTGATTGCTTGCTGATGGCTTCATGTCTCCCTGTCCTGACCAGCACAGAAAGCAGGGAACCAGGCACCAAAAACTTTCCTTGCTTTTTCTCTATTTCCTGAGAGACTGTAGAAATTTATTGCAAAAATGGCACCACTCCCAAATTAAATCTTAGAAATGTAATTGTATGAAATTCTCCTCTTTTCACCTTCTACTCGTTTGCCCCATTTTGTCTTCCACTGTGCAGTCCATCAGTCCCACCAGGGCTCACCAAAATTCCAGCTGGAGCTGAGAAAGCATTTGCCTCATAAGAGGAGTTAATTTTCCCCTCTGTCTTCCCTGGGTTTGAACACCAGGACTTTTCTCCAGCTTCTCTCAGGAATTTGGTCCCAGAAGCAGAAACAAAGAGGAGCAAATGCAGAACATTCCAGGGCATGATGCTGCCCTGTATCTTCAGGCCTCATTCCACGGGGCCTCTCCTGCTCACGCCAGAGCTGCTTCTGGGGAACCAGTGGGAGCTCTTTGTTTACTGAAAGCAGAATCTGCTTTTAGCTCCCAACTGCACATGGATGTGAGGAGATGTGCAGTGGTGCCCAGGGAAGGGTCTGGAATTGTTCCTAAATTACACATCCTGCAAACTCCTCAGCCTCCAAGTTAACTTTGATAAACAACTGGAATTTGGTACTGGAAGCTCCAGTCAGGACTGGATTGAGGCTGGTTGGCTTTTTTTTTTGTAAGTACACTGCATTTATCAGTAGACTGTGTTTGACCCTTTTTATGGATCAGCTGGGAAACCAAAGCTCCCATGCCTGCCTGTGAACTCACACTCTGCTTCTGCAAACATTTATATAAACAACTTAATCCCACATACTTGACTGGTCTCCTAATTGAATATTTGCAAGGCTTTGACTTTAGTGTAAACTGACTTCACAGGAGAC
>WAAE01016604.1:43967-86963 GCA_013400495.1 Nicator chloris
AAACTCACCAGGGCTTTCTGTCTTCTGCAGTTGTCTAAGTGAAGGAGGTTTGGGGTAAAACAGAGATAAGCTGGGCTTTTGTTTTCCTTCCCCTGCCTTTGTAGGCTGTGGTTTCCCCCATTAGCACCAGTTTCTCTGCTGGGTCAGGCACCCAGATAAGCTCTTTGCTGCAAGAACCATCCAAGTGGTTTTGTTCAAGGCCCTCATTTGCTTTAATGAGGATGTAAAATAAATCCGGATGGGAGGGATAACCAGGCTGGTTGGGGGCTGGGCCCAGCAGCTTTTGCCTCAAGTTCTGCTGGCAACAGTGAATAAATTCAGTGCCAGCCATCTTCTCCTGGTGCTAGAGAAGGAGAGGAAGCTTTCCCAGCTGATGGGATGCTGTCCTGCTGCTCAGCTGGCCAGAAGGTGAATTTTGGGACACAAGGTCAGCAGAGGGAGTGTTCCCTGGACTGCAGCCTTGGTGCTGCTCTCTGTCAGGGCAGGAGCCAGGAGGAGCCCTGAGTGCACATGCTGGGAGTGGAAGGACACTAATTTGTTGACAGTTAACAAAGCTGATACTTGAGGGATGTGTCATAACATTCCAAGGAGCAGAACTACAATAATGGAATGTGTTTTCACTTGAGATAGTGTCTTTTTGGCTAATGGATGCAGAGAGAAACAAAGGATGAGCCTTTATGAGAGAGGAGAAGGTGAAACTCATGACTTTGAAGGCAGCAGCCACCCTGTAGAGAAGGAGCAGGTGGTGGGACTCACCTGGACTCACTGCTCACCTGGTGGCTCTCCACACGTGGAGAAAAGGTAAAGGCTCATAACTCAACCCAGCCAAGTCCCATTGCTGGCACCAACTCTCAGTGACATCCACGGGCTTTGGATAAGGCCCCTAATGAGCTGCCTTTGTGCCTTCAACTCCAGAGGTGCCAGAAGTGGATTTGGGGATTATGAAACCAGAGAGAAATTCCCACAGCAGCACTGCTCTCTTTAGCTGGTATTTTAGAGAGCCTGTTCCTCTGCCAGCTCCATAAAACAGGACTGGGACAGGGGCACTGGTGATTTTTTGCTTTATCCACCCTGCACCACGTCAGGCTGGGTCCTCCTTCCTTGCATGTCAGCTTCTGCCCAGTGACACGACCTGAAATCAGAGTGCCAAGGCTGCCAGGCATGTTAAAGAGACAGAACACAGCAGTAACACCAGTTACTGCTCTCTGTTCAGCTGGATCTCTCAAATGTGTTCTAGGTGGGGGTTTGGCTTACTTAAGGACAGCAGGAAAAAAAAATGTCATTGTTCAAGCACTGTTCTTCCTTCTGAGCACAACGGGGTTGTGTTTCTTGTCCCACAGTGCCACAGGTTTTCATCACAATGGATGGCAATGTGAACTCACAGCCTTGAGATGGCAACACATCACATTCTGGGGACCAGAGTTTGCTTTTGAGCCTGAGCTGTACAGGCATTAAAGATTCCTATCTCTTGCCTGTGGCATTTATCTGCAAAATGAGTGTGTTTACCCTGTCCTGCAAGATCTTATTAGGACACACATCTGACATTCTGATGAAGGACAATTTTCACTCAGTGTTCATGGAGGATAAGGAAGCTCTGGATCACCTTTCACCCACGCACAAAGCCAGAGCTGAAAGACAACAGCAGAAGTGTCAATGTATTACTGATTGAGCCTGTCCTGATGCAGTATTTTGGATTCCTGCTCCATCAGCTGGAATCCTGAGCAGTGTGCAGGGTGCTGCAGAAGTCCTGCCACACAGCACTAGCCCAGCTGAGGCCTGTTGGCATCAAGGAGGTCAGCTTGGTGCATGCAGAACCAGCCTGTTCACACACAGCAAGCCAAAACATCCATCCTGGCATCCTCCTGAATGTGCAGCAGCCACTTTTCAAACCTGAGCACAATGGGCTCTTATAGGTGCACAAATTGAGCTGGGATTATTCAGCAGCCAGATGTCTGGGGCTGACTGGGCCACTGAATTGCCAAGAAAAGCAGTCAGCTGTTTGCAGAAAGTAACTGGGCTGGCAAGTCTACAACCTGCAGCAAAAGGAGTCAGAGTGCAACCCATCCTTTTTGTGCTGATCGTTGTTATTTCCTGGCTACAGAGGGTGAAATAAATTGCTCCTCTTTTAAATCTTTTAAATTAAGATTTAAATCTTTTAAATTAAGTTGTGTAGCTACAAAGCCTGTAACAGCAGAAGTTGCTGTCACAGAGGAGTGTAGAGCAGGAGGCATTTTGAAAGTCCAGTTTCCAAAACCTATCCAAAAGAAAGCTGGGAGAAACCCAGGCTGTGTATCCCACTGAGAGCACTGACTTGTAACCAGTCACCACCCCACCAACTGCAGTTAACAAACAAACACACAAACAGATAAACCAGGGACCTCCATCACAATTATCCAGGGATGCATTACACCAGGGCTGGCAAAGCCACAAGCTGCACTTGAGCAGCCCAGACGTTCCCCTCCCAGCAGCCCTGCATTTCCAGCAGGGAGCTGAGCTCACCCAGCTGTGCATGGCAAGGCCAGAGCGTGCAGCCCATGCACAGCAGTGGATTTCACACAGGGGCTCACTCGTGGCTGGCTTTCTGCTCTGAGAGCTGATCATTACAGTGCAATCAGCATTAATCCCTCGGGGCAAAGCACATGGCAAGGTTTGCAGTCCAAACACACCAAAAAAATGCACTCCCTTGTACACTGCTGGCCCAGCTCTGCAGCTGGGGAAGGGCTGACACCACCCATGGAGCCTGGATCAGCTCCTTCTCCTCAGGGCTTGGTTCATCCTCCAAACACAGAGCTCTTTTCCTGACCAAAGCACACAACAGAAACCAAACCAGAAGGGTGCTGCTTCTCAACGCCCTGTCCTCATTTCACTGCTCACAATCTCTTACCCCACAAACTCAGCCTCCTTTCTTGTCCCCTCCTCACTTAGACTGCTGTGATGCTCCTGTTGACAGGGAGTTTGTCTCACCTTTGAGTCTGAGTGCTTCTGGATTGCAGCCAAAATGGCATCCTCCTGTCCAAAGGGGAAGCACTAAAAAACCTTCACATGAAGTAGGCAACCAAGTTGTCCCTCTCTTCCCTGAGGATATTTTGCCACAGCAGTGTTTGCTGGGCAGGGAAGGAGTGATATCCTCATGATAAGGACAAGAATCACAGCTGCAGAGGGAAGGAGTGAACAGTGCTCCTGGTCTAAGGGGAAAGAACAAGTGACAAAGGAACAGGCAGAGGTTGAGGTGAATCAGCTCTTTAGATACCTGTTTGCTTCTGCAAATGCTCCTTCCTTGTTCTGTGTCCTTGCCAGAGCCCATTTTTCTATTCAGACACACACTGAAGCAGTGCTGCCTGGCCCTGGACACTCAGGCACTCCCTGCTGTCTCAGCAAAGAAAACCATTAAACTTTTTTTTTTTTTTCTTAATTTGGTATTGTTTTGCTCCCAAATCTGGCTTCAGGAATGGCTGATGAATGACTTTAACATTTCAAACAATCAGTTTTGGTCGGAGATCAAGCAAGAACCTGGATGGTAAATGATGGGGAGGGTTATTGATGATGACAGACAGATGGTTAGCAAGAAACACTAACACCAAAGTTACCCCCAGCATGTTGGCCCCAGTGACCCAGGAAGCAGCATTTCATGTGACCATCAGCTCCATCAAGCAGAGGATCAGATATGCTCACCCTGTGAACAAAATACTTGAGAAAACAGCTGTAATATTTAGCGTCCTTTGATCTTCCTATTGCCTCCCAACATACTTATTGCCACTTGAAATCAGTCTCCTGATGACTTCTCAGGGAAAGAGGAGACTTCTCCTGCAGCCCACGTGTTACACAGGCGTTCTGAACATCTCTGGTTATTAAACACTCTCGAGCACATTTCTTTTCTGGGAGGGAGTCCTGGGTGCTCCTGTGAATTATGGCTGAGGTAACCCCATTGCTGTCCACATAAGACTTTCCATGGGCATTCCAGAGGGAAAATGCCTCTTCACTTCCCCTCTGCACAGCAGTGCAACTGGCACCCTGTGGGCCTGATGTTTCTGGGTCTGAGAGATTTTAGCCTGCTGTCTCCCAAGGGAGAAATTCTTAAGGAAGCTGCTTCTCAAAACAAATCCTGGCAAACAACTCTCCTTTCTCAAAACTATGTTTCTCCAAGTGGTGTTTTGCTTTTCTAGTTCTCCAAACATTTGAGCTGTTTCTCTGGTTTAACCAATGGGATCAGAGAGGTGTTGTTCCTATTCACCAACCATGTTAAGTGTGTATCAAAACACCTTATAAAAGTAGTAAGAATTAAACAATAAAGTTTTTCCTATGCTCTTTGCCTTCTGAAATATTTGGAATCTCTCATCTTTTTTTGTGTCCTACAACGACAGCACCCTGCCTCCTGTCCAGAGGGAAGGGAATGATCCCTCTATATGGGCTCAGAAGTGACCTGGGAACTTGCATGGTCCTACCCTGGCACACGTCATTATTCCATGGGTAACGATTCTGCAGCCAGCAGCAGTGAAAAGGAAAAAAATACCAGAAAGTTTTCATATGAAATGTTCAGGAAAAATGTTTTCAGGTTTCCCAATCTTCTGGAAATATTTGAACTATTTGAAACCTCCCTCAGCTTATGCACTAGAGAAGGAAATAGTAAGAAAATAGAAGGATTTGGACCAATTTGGGTCTATAACAGGACAAGGAATTTTTATAAGCCATTTTTCATCACAATATTTTTTCAAACTTCCCCTTCTCATCACTCTCCACAAAGATGTGGAGAACCCACATTTTACTGACATTGCCTCCATAATTCTCTGACTTTGCTGCTTTGGTGCTTTTGGCAGAAGCAAGTGTCTACCCAGCTCTGGCTTGGATTTTAGGGAAATACCTCTATTTTGCACAGATTCACCTGCTGCTTTTTAGGATCTTGCACATCCAATAACCTGCAAGGCTCAAGTTATTCTGTTTTGCAAGGAATCAGAGGCAAAGGACACAGGACAGGGCAACCTGGCATGAGTCAGGCAGTGCTGTCATCAGTCCAGAGATTCTGACAGGTTTCCACAACACAGAAAGGAGGAGGTGATAGGAAATGATGGGCAGAATATGAAACCAAAAGGAAGAAGCAGAGATCCTCCCCAAGCACTCCCTCACTGTTTCTCTGTAAACAAACAAACATATGAATAAAGGAAGAGCAAAAAGTCGAAGCCGTAAAAAAGGATAGGGACTATGAAAGCCAAGACACACAAGAATCCTGACAGAAAGAGAAGTGCTGGAAGTTAAAAAAGACAGTGAAACATAAGATGTCAGGGAGAACTCCATCAAGATTGGAAAACATTTTTATCATACTTGGCATTACCAACTGAAGTCCTCTAACTGTGGCTAAGATGTAGAAGGAACATCTATAACACTCCATTGTACATTAATTTAACATCGAGATAAATGGAACACTCTGGGAACATGAGGCTGCCTGCTGTGCCAGGCTGGCTTCTCACCCTCCTCACTCTGCTCCTGGCCAAGAACACTTCCAGAAGAGGGTCAGAGGGGTCTGGGGCTGGAGTTTGCAGTGCCAGGAGGCCTTGAGAAGGGAGAAGCCAACGTGCTTCCCTGGGGACACCACCCTGCTGGCAGGGCAGACACCCCCTTTCCAGAGAAGGGATGAAGCCACAATTCCATGACACTGGTGGAGATTTCCAGGGTTAGAAATGTGTGCTGGTGATGTCTCTAGCCAGACATGCTAGACATGTTGGTTTCATGTTCAGACTTGGTTGTTAATTGTTTCTTATCTAAGAATCTCACAATTCCTATCTAAGAATTCTTATCTAAGAATCTCAAAATTCTTATCTAAGAATCTAACAATCTCAGGAGGTGTGAGCTCTGTCTAGCAAGGCACAAAATGGAGTGCTTCTAACTCGTTTCAAGGGGTTTTAAACAATAAGCAAAACCAATTAAAAGCTGACACCTAAGTTGTTTTTATTTATAACCTAATTAGAGATCACTCAGTGTCCGCAATGCGGGCTCTCAGTGACCAATTAGAAAAGATCACCCAAACCTGAGAAGAAGAAGGAAGATGACAGTCAAGAAGAAGTGTTCAGACAAAGCCCAAATCCCTCTATATTGTCCCTTGGATATATTACTATATTTTAAACCCTAAACCCCCAAACTCTAAGTTTTTCAGCCTGTGACACCACACACCTCTACACAAACCACACACACACATTCCCAGTGCTATCACTCAGTTTTGGAAGCCCTTCCCACGGCCTCAGGTCAAATGCAGTGCCCTCCTGAGGGTCACTGCCTGTCAGAACAGAAAGCCTGACATTGTCAGCACCCAGGGTTCCAACAGAACTGGTCTCTGTTGCTGCAGGCAGCAACACACCCTCAGCACAGGGTGTTACCCCTCGGGTTTTCCACCCTGGGCTGCTCCACAGGCAGGGGCCAGGGCTGGGAAGGGTGCAGTGGAAAAATGGCAAAAATGCTGTGCTGAGAGACACCTCTGCTTGTGCCTTATTGTGGGAAATCTCCCCACTGGAAGGCTTGGCAAGCTCTGGAACAGCCCAACCAGAAAAGTGGTTCAATCCCCATGCCTGGAGGGGTTTAGTAGGCGTGGAGATGTGGCACTTAGGGATGTGGTTTAATGGTGGGCTTGGCAGTGTTAGATTTCCAGTTGGATCTGATGATCTTAAGAGCCTTTTCCAACCTAAATAAAGGGTTGCACAGGTTCTATGTCATACCTCTGCCAAGCAGGAATATCACAGCTTTGTTTGACTGTCCTCCTGAAGCCCAGAGTGTGACCAGGAAACTGAAGAACCTCTCTCCTATGCACAGGGACTTTCTCTCCTTTTTCCCAGCTGCTCAAAAAGATGCAAAGAATGGGATTTCAAAGTCATGGGATTTCAAAGTCACGGGATTTCCATGCATGGAGTATCAGCCACCAGCCCAGAACTTTGCCCATGCTGGGCATTGCTGAGGGAAACTCACACCTGAACAAAGCATCAGCAGCCACTACTGCTGCACTTCCACCTGGAAAAGATTTCTTGGTGGGGCACTGCTTGGGGTAGAACATACCAAAAAGAAAAGGCTTTTGCTTATAATGCTTCCCTCACAAGGAAAAGCTTTGAACACTTTTCATGTCAGGGCTCAGTAGGCAAATCCTGGACCAGGTAAATGATGAGTGACTGGTGTTCTCAACCCTCTCTTTTCCTCCCCCTTCCCAGGCTGAGGAATACATCATGCAGGATCCTACACAGAGGGTGAGCAGAGGTTTGACAAACACAGGGCCAAGTGCATAGCACAGACTTCCAAGTGGTTGTGCTGAGGCAGTAATTTCATGGTTTGGTCAGTTCCAGGCTTCAACCTCAGTCCCAAGAATCAATGCCACATGATAATGAAAAGTCTAAAGTATTTTTTAAATACAGAGAGAGAGAGAAATGCAGTACAAAATACAGCTTAAAATAAAAGAGCAAAAGTAAGCAAATAAGGAATGCTCAAAATGGGCATGGCAGTTTCCTCTGGATCGAAATCAAGACTTGGTTACCACCCAGTCTAGTGAACCTGGAGTGGATCTGGAAGACATTAAAGATTTGGAACAAAAAACACAGAGTTGAAATATTATATTTGATTACAAATTAAAATAAACTGCAAAAACAACAGCAGTGAGCTGCCAATATCATTTGTCCTTCTGTAGTGCATCCAAATACACCGTGTGGAATTGCACTGCTCAGTCTCTGCAAGAGGAACATTTGAATAAAGTTGCAGAACCATGTTTAGGACTTTAGAAAGAGTGACAGCTGACTTTAGAAAGAGACATCAGCCCATCCCCTGTATGTCCTGAAGCTTAAAAGCCAAGCCCCAGCTGGGACTTGAGACAGGGATGAAGAGCTGCATAGGTCAGGCTCAGACCAGACCTGGTGCTCAGGCTGGGTCCAGCTGGAATCCCCTGGGCCCACAAGCAAGGTGTGCAAGGGGATGTTCTCAGGTGCCAGCTCATATCCTATATTTGATATACCAACTTAATTTAATGCATCTTGAGTACTGTGTTCAGTTCTGGGCCCTCAGTTNTGGAATGGTCTGCCCAGGGAGGTGGTGGAGTCCCCATCCCTGGATGTGTTTAAAAAAAGACTGGATGTGGCACTTGGTGCCATGATCTAGTTGAGGTGTAAGAGCATGGTTGGACTCAATGATCTTGAAGGTCTCTTCCAACCTAGAAATCCTGTGATCCTGTGATCCTGTGATCTTTTGGCCTTTCAACAACAGAGTGTTGAACTCTGTTATTGAACTCCATAAAGTGCCTTTGAACTTTTATGGAAATGTCTTTAATATATTTTACCTTTTTTTTTTTTTTTTTTAATGGATGTCAAGGATGCTGAAAAAGAAAAGCAAACTGTCTGGGGGTTTTGGTTGGGTTTTTTTTGTTGTTTAAAGCAGAGTCTGGACTAAGCTGGGTTCTGCCAACAATCAGTTTGCTCCAGACAATCTGGGCTGTGATTCCATCAGATCAGCCATGGTCAGGGAGAGCAGCACAGCCCTGCTGGGAGCCTCCCAGAGGACACACAAGGGTTGGCAGACCCAGTGGCAGTGATCCCCCAGAAAACGTGGATCAGGAGCCCAAAGAGCTTTTTATAGCTAAGAGACTGGGTCTCTCACAAGAGGTTAAAGATGGAACTGTGGTCTATAAAAAGCTGCCCTCAGAAATTTTGTCACCAGAGGAACCTTTGTCCCTGTCCCTGCTCCCATTCCCCCATGGCAGGACTCCAGTCAGCTCATACAAACCAGCTCGAGGGAAGGGAATGTCCTCCACCATGAAACTTTCAAAGGAGCAGAGATCTGAAAAACGAATCAGATGGATGGTTCATTTGTGCTCGGGAAGCTGTGGGGTGTTTGAAAAAGCTCGACAGTCTCTTTTGCCTTTGATAAATTACATACATTAGCCACCCCAAAGGTCTGCTCAGTAGCTGCCACCCCACTGGAACATCTTGCTTTCTTCTCCACGAGAACTCCATAAATTCACTGTCCTTTTCTTGCCATCCATCTTCCTCATTACTCCTGTCAAGGAACTGCTTGAGCTTCTTTAATTCAACCACATTTTCCCAGGCACAGCTAAAAGCCTTTGGTTGTGTTCATGACAGGAAATGCCTGGTTATCTGTTAGGTAAACTGATGAATTAAATACAAAAGCTTCCAGGACAGTTTTTGGTCTTTTAAAAGCAGTTCTCAGTCCAGCCCTGCTGTCCCATTTCCGTAATACAAAGTGTCTTTACCTTTGTCTAAAGCCCACAGCAATATTTCAAGACCCTACCAGGGGCAGCAGTGGTTAAAACCATCACAGATCTTCCACAGGGCACCCAGCAACTCCTGAACTTCATCAGGGAGCTCCAAGGTCAGATATTTTGGCTTCAAGGCTTCTCTTTGCTGTTTTTCACCAAAGTGCATCCACTCTTCTTCCATGGTGTCAAAAAATCAGCAGTCAGTCACTTTGTTTCATGCTGTCTTTTGCCCCTTGAATGCATTCAGCATTGCCCTAGAGGAAAAATGATACTGGTTTGTCAGATTTCTACAATTTCTAATCAATCCAGAACTTCTCCCCTTCTGCATTCTTTCCCTCTGCCTTTCTGTCTGTATTCCTTAGCTCAGGAGAGCAGATTCTGATTCCCCCTAGGCCAGTGTTTGATTTTTGTTGTAACTTTACCTGCACATGTTATTCTGCTCATGAGGTCAGATGTGAATTTTTGATGACAGTGTTGAAGAGGACATCCAGAAAACATGGAAATGGTACCATGCAAAAAGAATTGCACCAGGGGCATTTAACAGCAGGGCAGTGTCCAGAGGGAACCCCTGCAGCAGGCCCTCTGTAGATGGCTTGAGTTGCTCACAGTTAATCTGGCATTTAATGCTGGACCAAGAAGGCACCAAGGCCATGCAATAGCACTGAGATTGTCCCTGTAAGTCCTGTATGACTTTGACCTTAACAAGCACAAAATAATGCTAATATCCTTTCATGTTTGGTTTTGTTGTTGGTTTTTTGGGTTTTGGGTTTTTTTGGTTTTTTGGCGGAGGAAGGGAACATTCTTTATTAAATCTTTTTTTAAACAAAAAAACTGTTTCCACTTAAAAGCCAAAAATACCTTTTGACATGGCAGGCCTGTGTCTTCAGCTCGTATATTTGCAGAATATATTCATACTATTTAATACATGATATTAAAAGTGTGTATATATGTACATACATACATAAAATGTACATATATTTATCCACATATATACATAGAATGTATGTATATGTACATTAAAAAGTATGCATACATATTTTTTAATACATTAATACATGGTGTATGTATATCTATTGCATGAGCCTAACCAAACTCAGAATTAATAGCAGGAGTTTTCAAATAAAATTAGGAAACTTCCACCCAAAGAAAATGGCACTTCCTGTGCCCTCAAATGTACCCAAAAATGCAAATGCTAGAAAGAAATGCCCTGGTCTCTTTTTTCCACCTGTTCTTTTCTGCTTTCCACTCACGGTTTGAACCAATGTCTTTTGGAAAGAGAAAGGGAAAAGGAAAGGGGGAATGTGACATGAAATATGCCTGGCAAGGCAGGGTGGAAGAAGGAATGGGCAAATCCTGACCTCTCTGAGCTCCCCAGGGCTTTGGCAGGCACCAGGGCAGGTCCTGAGCAGCTCTGTGCTCCACACCCTGTGCCTGCTCTTCCCTCTTGGTGCCCAGCAGGACGTGGCCCCTCACACAGGCTTCAGAGACAGCTTTATCGCACAAAAGAGCTGTGAGCTGGTGCCCTTGTGTTCCTTCTTTTATAAAAGAGGAATGTGTTTTGGCTGCTGAACAAGAACAGTGAAGATGGGTTGTAACAGATACAGTTAAACCGCTTAAACCAACTTTTTTTCATTTTATCTCTTCGCCCTCCCCCCCCATTCTATTCACATAACAAGCAAATCCACCCACTGAACATAAACATAAATAGATTTTCATGGGAAAGCTCATTAAAAAAACCCTCAAGACTTTTTTTTTTAATATAATTTAAGAGATATGTCAATGAGCAGCTGCAAGCAAAAATCATCGCCACTCTCACTCTTCTAACAAAATCAAACCTAGAATCTTCCTGGGTAATTCCCATCTTTGCATAGGTCAAATGCATAAATTATGTTACTTTTCCCCAGGCCTCCTCCACAGCCAACACTAAGCCAGGATGAGCAATAAATTTCCTCACTAGATGGAGCAAGAGCATCTAGACAGTAGAAGGTGTGCCAAAGGACTGCAATGGGACTCGCAGCACTGGGACAGCCCAACTCCATTTACAAGCCTTGGAAAACCACAGAGCTCTTGTCTTTCATCCCAGCACCGTCAGTGCTCTGCTTCAGTAGCTGAGCAAGACTCAAAAATCAGGGGGAATTCCCTGATATGGTAGAAATCTTCAAACTGAGGGGTTCTTGCCACTTCTTCCCTGGTTCCCACCCTCAGTAATGCTGTTGCTGACAGACCTAGACAAGCCAAGCTCCTACAGGCTTTGTTTCAGGAGGAACAGTAATTTTCAGTGGTGGTGTCTCTTGTCCAGCTCAGCCCCCTGGGCAGGGTTTGAGTTACTGGTGGTGCAGGGACACCTCAGCTGCTGCAAACCCATGGCAGGGGTTTGCATAAAATACAAAAATCAAAATCAAATACAAAAAATTTGATTTTTGTAGCCATTGCTGGTTCTCCCTTGCTGAAATAAGTGCAGTTTTCAGTCAGGGATTAGCAGCACAGAGGGTCTAGCATGGAAATCCATCAGCTCAGAAAACCTGGAGGCTGCAGTGTCTCTTGGGGTAGTTGCTACTGCTTGTACTGACTGATGGAGTGATATTTTCTGCAGGTTGTCTGGCAGCTCCAGTTAAATCCACCACTGAGAGTTATTCTTGTTTTCCCACATCCTCAGATCTGGGGCAAAGTGTCATAATTAAGCCCCAGCTCCCTGCCAGCCCCTGCACTTTGGAGGCAAACTGCATCAGCTCCTCCTCCTTCCTGAGACTTCACAGTGGCAAAACCAGTTTATTTCCTACCTGGAGATTCAGCAAGTCCTTTGTGATCTGGCATTTGATACTCTGTTCTGAGGACAACTTCTGGTGTGGAAAATACCACCACTGTTCTCTGGGGCTGAAGTTGAACAAAAATATTAACAAAAGAGAATAGAATGTAGACAAGCCTAAGGATTTTTTTTTTTAAATGTTCAGTAACCTTAATTATCAGCCCTGTTGGCAACTTGTGCTGCCTGTGTCTGCCAGCAGAGGAAACGACAGGACAAACAGAACCCAAACCTACAGGCACAGAAAGTTACAAAATCCTACAAAAACTGTCTCATGTTAACAACAAATCATACAACAAGGATCATTTCTCCCCAGTGATTGATAACCAAGGGTTAGAACGAGTCTTTGGTGCAACATGAGGAGAAAAAGTCCCCTTTCCCCCCAGCTTATTCCACCCCATAACCCAGTCCCATTGTCTTGGGTTGCAATATGTAACCAGAAGTGTGGATTCTATTTACCATCTGTTGAAACCAGTTGGGGAAGTGTTTGTCTCTTGTATAACCCATTCCTCATAACTCCAGGGGGAGGGGGTGGGTGCATTCTGTTAATGGGCTGTTAAAACCAGGTGGGGCAGTGTTCTTTATCTCTTCCACCACCCATCACCCTCCAGGGAGATATCATCTGTGAATGGGCCATTAAGGCTCACCCATGACTGGTAAAATTAAATCATCCCATTGGGAGATGCTCCACCCATCAGGAGGAGCCAAGCATTCCATAAAACCTGGAAATCAGAAGACCAGGGCAGCTGGTTTTTCCACCAGACTCCCAGAGGAAGACTGGACCCATCTACAAGATCATCTCTACTCCAACAGAGCCACATCTGTCACTCCAGGACTTATTTTAGACTGCTTCCACCACCCTGACCAAACAGGGTGTAAGGTCGTATTCTCTGTCAGGGTTTCTAGGATTATTTTGTTGTTGTTGTTGTTTGCTTGTGGTTTTGTGTTTTTTTTTCTTGTATTACTATCTTTGTATTTTGTAATATTCCTAGTAAAGAACTGATAGTCCTTTATCTTTGCCTGAAAACCCCTTAATTTCAAAATCATAATAATTCGGAGGGAGGGGGTTTACATTCTCAGTTTCCAAGGGAGGCTCTGGTTTCCCCTGGCAGACACCTCCCTTCAAACCAAGACACCCATCCTGAACTTCCAGCTGCCTTTGGGGAGCTGTAGTTTTCCACAGAGATTTGCAGTTTCTCCACACGGGGAGTTCTGGATGTGAGAACAGTCATTTGGTGAGATGACGTGTGTGACACGCTTCCAAAGGACAAGGCAGCTCACAGCAAACATTCCTAGTGGGATGAAATTCCTCTGGAACACATTTCTCTGCCTTCCAGAGAGCTGCAGCACAGTGATTTTCCCCCAGGAATGCTGTCTTGCAACAGGAACTGTCCTTTATGCCACCTTCCTTTCAGAGTGTGACGTATTTCACAAAATGCCTGGGTAAATAAAATTGCATCCTGAGAAGGCTAAATTACGACAAGTAAGAGGCAGAGCAAGATGCAAACAAAGGCATAAAAAATGTTCTTAAAATGCCAAGCATTTTTGTAGCAGATTACAATAGCTTTTTTTCCCCTCCATCTTTTTGTCCTCACAAAATCTTTTCCTGTTGGACAAAGCAGCACAGACTTAAAACAGAGTTTTCTCCTGTTTTCTGAGACTATTTTCTATTAAAAAGGAATTTTGAAAAAAAACCCCACCGCTTCCAAAAATAATTTGCAGTTTTTCTAAACAGAATATTTGTACCCCAAAGCTGTGGTTTCTCATTACATTTTTTTAAATCCGTGGAAAAAAAAAAAAACTAACACTTTTTTTTCTATCTGAAATAGTCTAAGGAGAAAAAAAACCCCGTAACCAGCTCTTCACAATAGTAGCATATGCTTGCTCCTTCCTTCTTTTATATAGAGATAAGCATATAATTATATTCTTTTATATATTTATCTTCTTTTATAGAGAGATAAGCATATTTTTATATTCTTTTCTATAGAGATAAGCACACCTTGCTGCAGGATTGGGTGGGAGACTTCCAAGTCACACAGGAGGTGGCAGGAGGATTGCTCTTTCTGCAGCAGAAGGCAGCTTGCACACCTCAAACTGCTGCATGATCTCCTTTCTCTCAATAAATACCTGTGCACATGGTGAAACTGAGGTCTCTGACTCAGGTTTGCTTGGATTCTCACTGTCAAACTTTGTATTGCCTTTATGGTCCTGCATGGGAAGAGGTACATATATTCATTATCTTATGTGTGGACCTTCAGGGAATACATTTTATCTCCACCTACTCATACTTTGCCTTATTTTCTGTGGAAAGTGGGGTTGTTGGTCATGCAGCTTGCCCACGTCCCTGATATATCTTGAAACCCCCTAAGTTCCTGCATAAGTAGAGGATTCACAAGTTGTTCCTAATTACCCATGGTCTTATCCTGTGACTTTGAACAAAGCAGCTCCCCAGCCCCTGCATGAATCATAGAATTGGCTTGAAAGTTGAGGGAAAACAAAGCCTCCTGTCCCAGGCTCCCACCCAGTGCTCAACCTACAGCAGCTGCACCCCGTGTCCCTGCACTGAACGTGTTCCTCAGCAGAACCATCCACCTTCTTTCCACCAGACCATCCACCAGGGGCACCTTCCTCTACACCAGGGTGCTCAAAGCCCCATGCAGCCTGCCCAGGGCACAGGGCATCCACAGCTCCTCTGGGCAACCTGTTCCAGGGCCTCACCACCCTCACAGCAAAGAATTTCTTCCAAATATCCAGTGTGAACCTGCTCTCTTTCAGCCTGAAGCCATTCCCCCTTGTCTTGTCATTACATGCCCTTGGAGTCCCTCTCCAGTTTTCTTTTAGGCTCCCATCAGATCCTGCAAAGCTATAATGAGGTAACCCTGGAGCCTTCTCTTCTCCAGGCTCCACAATCCCAATTCTCTCAGCCTTTCCTCATAGGAGAGGTGCTCCATCCCTCTGATCATCTTAGTGGCTCCTCTGGGCTTGCTCCAACACGTCAGTGTCCTTCCTGTATCTCCACTGTCTCCCAAAAACAAAGAGACAACTGAGAATTGCTGTCAGGGAGACTGGAGCTTCATTCTTTGAAATTTCTCTTACCTGTTGGTTGTATCCACCAAACACTGACAGGCTCAGCTGTGCAAAGGAAGAAGTCCTGAAAGAACCACTGGGGTCAGGATTGAGCTCTTAATTATCAGATGCATCCAATTAAACTGACTGCAAAGTACTGACTGGATGCTGACATTAATACTGTAAAATATGTTTTACAGTTACAATTGCTTCAAAGAGAACCGTAATACACTAATTTCCTGAGGCTGTTTTATTTACTTCAAGTGGTTTGAGCTTGAGAAACACAACTGGGAAAGCATAACAAATGCATATTTCTTGGTTGTTTGCCTAGATTTGTTACAAAGCCAAAATCTAGACACTGGTCAAATGGTTCTTTATGGATATTGGTCACAGGTCTTTCTTTTTTACTTTAATTTCCTGTTATATTTCTATTTAGAATTTGAAATTGCCTGTCCTGAGAATTTCCCTTGTGGTTGCTCCACTTCAATCAGAGAAATTCATGTGGGCATTTTCTGGAAGCTAAGTATGCAGGTCTGAACTTTTCCCCAACTGTTGGGATTGCAGCTTTCAACACCAGAATGGTGCAAAACATTTAACACTCCAATAATGAGAGAAACGAGCCCAGTTCTCTCCACCTTGACCCGTCTCCCCAGCAGGACCTGCTGGAGCCTACAGAAAATGCAAACCAAAGTTCTGTAAAGCCTTTGACTTTCTAAGAAAAGACGTGGATGTGTTTGTCTCGAGTTACATTGACCCTGCTGGAATCCTCTTGGCTTGTGCAATCACAGCCTGGAACCAGCAGCAGGGTCACAGCCCCAGGATGTCTTTGGACACTGGATTTGCCTGTGCTGCAGCTGAGGAGTAGAGACATCAGTCTGCACACATCCTCTCAGGGTGCTTTTGGGCAGCACAGGACACTCAAGGCATGCTGCAAAGCCACGGCCCTAAATGGGGTGGAAAAGAAGCTGAAGTCATAGAGGACACCAAGTTTGCTGGGTCATCTTTATGGACAGCAAACTCCAGCTTTGGGGCAAATGATTAAAAAGGGTATAAATGTAACCATCCATGGTTTTGTTTGCATGCTATCACCTACCAAAATCAACTCTGCAGCTCAGAAAGCAATCTGATGGGGCACGGTGATGCCTCTGTGCAGATAGAGGCTTCTGAAAACACATCCTAAATCAGAGCTAGTCACACTGGAGCTCCCTGAGTCACGGGAGAGAAGAAAATAGTGGGAGGCCACTATTAATCTCCTAAATGAAATGTCTACAATAGGTCTGATGACTGACATTCTAAAAAGGACTGCTAGTCCTTCTTCTCAATAAAAGGAGCCAAGGGAGAGCCTTGCTCCAGTGGGGATATTGATCCTGCAGACATGTGCAAGGAGGAGAGGTAAAGCCTGTCCCATCAGTGCCCCTTGGCAAAGAAAACAGTGGTATCAGGAACATGCCTTGAAGTGCTTCAGCAAAAAAGGCAGGAACTCTTCCTTCACTTCCAACTTGGCATCATGGTGGTTTAAATTGAATTTGAAAAACTTCCTGGCCATTTGCAACAGCACTACAAGGACTTCTGAGAACGATCTCCAAGCCTTTTGCAGAGCTGGAAGTGGCCAGACTGTTTTTGGACATTGATTTACTTGTATGAATGAGCTCTTGCAGAGATACCTATGGCATGGTTCTACCAATGCAATGTAAATTGCCACTGAAGACTTCTGAGCTCTAGTCTCTCTCTAATTTTTACATAAGAAATGCATATTACAGTTCTTGTAGCATGAGTGAGGAGCAGGGAAGCTCCATTTTAAAAACAAATGAATCTTTTTAAGTACATTGCAAAGATAAAATGCACAAAGCTGTTGTAAAGAGAAGGTAAGGTAGAAATCTCAAGCTTTCCCAGAAACCTCATTTTATTACTCAGAGCTCCATTAGGTTGATGACCAGGCTAGAATTCAGGATTATTCATGCTTTGCAATGTCTAGCCCTCTTCCTGTCTGTCCATCGAGGCTGCTGTCGCTGAGGGCCCTCCCAGCAATCTCACAAGAAATACTTGACAAGATAAGAAGGTTGCCCGTCAAAGCCTGCTCTTTATTTCTGCATCCAGGGAAAAAAGAGCTTGTGAGGAGTCTGGCCCTGTCCCTCTGCAGATAGTGGGACCTCCACAATTTACTGCAAGTAAAACAAGGACCAGGATGGCAGGTTATAAGAATCAAGGTGAACACAGCAAAAAGGGAGTGTAAAGAGCCAAATTCAGTTTGTGTTTTCAGTCAGGAGTTCTGTGGTCACCAGTGGACACGTTGAACACACAAGGGCTGAACACTGGTCCAGCAGCTGGAGCTGCACGACAAAGGCACTTCCTCACCTCATCCTTTTTCCCCATGCTGTCTCAGAGCTGGGCAGGAGCACACGTTCACACGCTCTGCATCCACTTAGACAGCCCTTCAAGTGACCTGCTTTTACAGAAATGCTGAGTTCAGTGGAAATTATTGTGCATAACACTCAAAACCAGGGACATAGGAGGCAAACCTATTAAGCACCTCCTGAACCAAGGCCAAACAACCAGGCTTTGTGGAGCCTTTTTTCTCATCTCCGTGAAAACCAAGTCAAAGCTACAGAAAACTGGAAAATAGATTGCCCAGTGTTTTGACAGCCCTTAGATGATCCTTTGGGGAGTACAGGCACATCTAATATAGCACCCCTAATATTTCTCTAATCGATTTTTCCATTCGTTAACTCAACCAATTCCTCTTTATTCCTGGCACGCCACCCTTGGACACTGAAGGAATGAACATCAAGCAGGGCCTGTTAAGTATGATGCTTTTTTGAGGGGATATCATTAGCAAAAGACCTGATCCATGAGGTGATGAACAAGCACAGATCTCACTAGCAGTGGTGGAGGCACACGCTGGTCTTTGGCCAGCCACAGCAGTAAAAAGTGATTTGTCACGTAGCACTGCTGAGCCCATGCACAACAGAAACTCTGCAAGAGCCCCTCAGGCCACAGAGCCCTCCTACTGCCTCCATCAGATCCTGCTATGCAACAAGTTCCACCACTGTCAGCCCTGAAAAACTGCTGGGCATCATGGTGGGAGGGAGCTTCACTGGAGGAACAGAGAGAACAGAACAGGCAGATAAAAATTATTAAGAGGAAAACAGGTCACTCAGTGGTTCTCTCACGTGGGTGGCTTTTTCCAGCTAAAATATAAAAATCCTCATTTTCCCCTGTGCATCGTTGGAATGCAGACAGGACTGTAAAATGTAAAATGTGATCCAGCTGGAAATCCATACCTCAGCACAGCAGTTCTCAGGCTTTTTCAGATGTATCTCCCTCTCAGACCTATTCCACACTTGACCCTGTCTCTCCCCATTTAAGCTCCTCTGATGAGCAGTCAAGCTGGCAGGACACACCAGCGAGGAAGGTGTCATGGAAGAAAGCTGTGTGAGAGCACCTGGGTGGTACTTTGTGCTTGGATGGAGAAGTTTAGGGTCAGGCCACACCAGGAGACAGGGAAAAAAACCACAAACCTGAGAAGATGTGAGAAACACAGTAGCCAAAGGCATCACGCCGAGCCAAGTGATAACTCTTCCCCCCAAACAAACATGAAGGACCATGTGAGTTTTCAGCCAACTGGCATTTGTTTCCCTATTGTGCACACAGCAGCTTTCTATGGAAACCATTTTGGAACTTGCCAGTATTCTTTTTTTTTTTCATTGTTCTGAACAAAGATGTCAGTATTTCTGGTGGATTCTGACCAAATCTGATTCCTGCTTTCCAAGCTAAGAAAATAGGACCAAAATCCAAGCTCCTGTGGAATTTGAGTTCTAAGGTATCAGAAGGGAAGGGCAGAGAAGCTAAATAAGGAACTAGAGGACAGCAGGATATAAAGTACTAGTGCTAGTTAAAAGGAGGCATTTCTGGCCATGGAAAACACTCCAGCCAACCACACAGAAGGGAAAGCACAGAATATAAGATTTCCAGTATTGAAACAAAGTACTTTTCATTTCTGTAGGAGCTCCTAAAGCTTTCACCTGAGAAAAATGAGGTCTGGGAAAGTTGATTCTCTTTTGCTGTTGTCCAACAAAAACTAAGCATCAGTTCTCAGAACATCTCATGAAATTGAAATGTGTATGTTCATGTATTTAAAAAATTCCTTTAGAGATATGGGTTGAAGTATACATCCAGTGCAAAAACAAAGCTCGTGAGCTTTGCATCACTAACGAGCACTTTTCACACTGTGCTTTGTTAGGGAAGGTTGCAGAAGAAGAATGAGAATTCACTTTGCAGGAGTCTTTTTCTATCAGCTACACCCAGACTCACTCTACTTGGATAACTCACATCAGTCCACATATTTCAAGAGAGATGTAAGGGGGTCTGAACTGTCTTTCTCAAAGCTCAAATTGACAGCATGCAAAATGCTTACAAATTTCCACAAATTCTGACAGGGAGAAAGAAGAATACAAGAGCCCTTGGAAAAAATTAGTACAAGAGTATCTGAAATCACATCCCTGAAATCACATCCCTGAAATCCAAGGCACCTTCCAATTCATGTTCTTTTTAATTTGGCATTTACTCATTGCTGAGCACCTTTCTCATGCAGCACTGACAGGTCTGGTGGGGCTGCTGATGTGACACTAAAGTAGGACTAATCTGCACAAGTGACCCTAGATGATGAGTGCAATTTATTGCACAGCAGAACTAATTCACCCTCACAGCACCTATTAAACGACAGGGCAGCTCTGGCAGAGAGAAGATATCTTGCCTCTCAGGAGAGGTTGATGACACCTTGCTCTCGCCACGTTCACACAGGAGTGTCAAACCGATCCTGTTTTCCTGTGCATGCTTTACCACAATGCACTTGCTCCACCTGTTGTCCACTTGCTTTTCTACAAGTCCATCTGCAGCTGCAATCTGTGCAGTTGCTGTGCCTTTAGGGATACTCAGGGATCTTTATGCCTGCTTTCTCACTCCTAGCACTACCAGTATCACTGCCTTTCAATGAGACTCTGGAAAAAGCAACCTGCAGCTCAGGAACAGTTGAAGAACCACCGATCTTCGAGGTCTAGCTCAGCTTTAATCACAGTAGTTACTGAGAGCCTGACAAGTGTCAGTCAGGACAGCAGGATGCACTGGGTGTAGTTCATTACTCAGCAAGGCAGCCTCAGTCTAGGTTATGGGACTAATACCACATGCACATTCCTGATTTCCAGCTCTTCTGGTAGCTTATCACAGGAACAAGGGGAAAAAATGGCTTTTACTGAAAGAAACAGGCACTTCCATTAAACAGCTTGGCAGCATCAGGGTGCTCCACATGCAGATTCAGCTGTGCCATTTGCTCCTCATGGGTGGAAATGACCAACCTGGAAGATGGCAGCAAAGCAGTGCCTGGCTCCTCTGAGGCCAACTGCAGCCCCAGTGTAAGCATCTGCTGTCACTGGATTCACACTGCTTTCCTGGCAGAGAGAATTTCCTTTCCCAAATTAATATATACTAATAATGCCTTCATGCAAGTACCGGACTGGAGGTTTGGTACACAACTCACGTGCGGTGCTGAAGGGGAGCTGGAGAGACCTGAGGAAGAACAGGGCTCTGTTAGGGAGGCAGACACAGCATTTGCAGTGCCAGGGGTCCTGTTAGAGCCACAACTGCTTTCTGAAGCTTGATAAGAGTACTTGCAGCACCACAGCAACCAGCACAGAATAATCTGAGCTGGAAGGGACCCAAAAGGATCATCTGCACTGCAATCTCCAACTCAGCTGTGGGTCAATGCCTCTCCTTTCAAGAGCCATAGAAGTCATCTTCAGGCCACTTCATTGGACTGGGAGGGACAGCACAGCACAGCAACAGCTGTAGTCTGGTATCTGCTGCCCTCCCCTGCTCTGGCCGCAGAACAGGAAGAGCAAGAACTTGCTCTTCCCCTGCTCCCCATTTTTTCTGTAGCATGACTGCTAAATTCTGCTGGAATAGCCCCAAGAAGGCCTGGCTGCTGAGGAACAGGGAGTAAGGCAGTAGGAGGTGGAGTGCCATGGCACAGCCATCCTGCTCCCTGTGCTAAGCTGAAGTTCCCTCTCATATTCAGCCACCTCCAGAAACTCTGGCCACCAGAACACAAGGAAGAGGCAGCAACACCTGCTCAGCACAGTTCTCAAAGGGACATTCCAGACCCTACTGCACTCTCTATTTGAATCATTAGTCAGTTCCCACCACAGCTCTGAGCTTCCTTGAGCAGCAGAGTTGTCACATCAACTTCCTCTCCTGCCCGTTGGAATTTAAGGCTGAGGAGATGCTGAGACCAGCAGAGAAGACAGACAAGGCAAGTGTCATTTATTGTGAACTTTGAGAATGAGCACTCTCCACAAACTAAAACTAAAAAAAAAAGGAAAAAAAAAAAAAGAAGAAAAGCAAAGTTGAAATTTTGAAAATGTGATTAGGTAGAGTCAGTCTCTCCTCAGGCTGTGCAGAGCAGGTTCATAGCAAAGTCCTTGGCACAGAAGTTTGGCAGACTAAAACCAAGCTGGTCTTCAGATGGTCTTTTCCCAACACAGGCAACAGTGGATATGGCTCTGGAATAATCTGAGGTGTTACTAAAGCAAAGTACAAAAAGTAACTGGGGGAAAGGGCGGGAATACACCTTAAAATACCAACACAATTTTGAATTGGTTGGCAGCAGTGCCACATTAACTGCAAAAGTGTAACATCAGTACACAAATGGCTCAGACAGATCTGTTCCATTCCCCACTCAATCTCAATGCAATCACAAGACCAAGTTTTAAAAAGTCAGTTTCTTTACTATGGTTTTTTTTTAAGCTCCACAGCTGTGTCTTCCCCACTTCTACCTGAATGTTGGACGTTTTTTAGGACTTTTATACTGCCTCCCATCATCCAAGGCTCTCCACGTGAAGGTCAGCAATAAGAGGCAGCCCTCAGCAGGCTTGCAGTTCCACGTGCTTGTCACTGGAGTTCCAACTCTGCTTGGCATCAAAGTGCTTTGGAGAGTGAAGGGGTTGGCTTTGTCTCCAGAAGCCACAGCTTTAAACACATTATCAAAAAGTAGTGTTTCTTACTAAAAGGAAAAGTAAGCATGGGAATCAGTAAGATTTGTTTAGATCCACTGTTGTGGAACTAACGCTGGTTGTTCTGAAGGGTTATGTACTTCCTCCAACACAGCCTCTCAACACATAGACATGAGGAGGTGTTGGCTCCAGCACCATTTTAACCCAATTGACTCCAGGATGTGTGATAAACAACTGCTTGAGAAGTTTTGGAACCTTGAAGGTCAGTTTTATTTACTTATCAGCCCTGAAAAGGAAATAAAGGGGATAAAAGTAGAAGGAAAAAAAGACTGAAGCCAAATTAAATTCTATTTCAGGTGAATTTATTGAGTTATAAAGAACCTGCCAGCTCCACCATATTTACAAAGGTTTCCAAGAGGATCTAGAGCTATTACTGCTACTGAACCACAAGTTAAAAATGCATAAACAAACAAGGTCAACCACATCCATTATGTTAACTGTAAAAACACCATTTACCTTATAGAACTTTGAGGCACACTCAAACATAAGGTAAAATGCTTCCCAACCACTGATCTCTAAAGCAAGATTCTCATTTCTCCCTCTGATGTAGCTATGCCTGAAGATCAGGAATCCTTATGCCACCGGTGATGGAACTTGGTTTCTGTTCCTCAATATACCAGGTTTATGAATCAGGATTTTAATTAAAAGGTTGCTCTGGATTACAAGGTGTTAAAATAATCTTAAAGAGCACAAGGAAATCCCCAGTTGGTTCCATTTGATACTTTTGTGAGGTGTTACTGCTGCCAGATGTGCACATAAAATCCTGTCATCACTTTGGAGCCACAATCCAAGCAAACAAAGCCAAACTTCCCAGAGCACTGTCACTGTTCACATCTCAAACAGCACCTCCTGAAAACATCACACTGCTGTTCTCATCTTCCTGTCCATGACTCAAAGGATGATTTCAGTGCATTTCATCCATTCAGCTGCAATTAATGCTCCCTCATCCACCTTTCCATTCCCCTCTCCACCCACAGAAGAGGTCATGGATTCTCTGAGACAAGGGGAGGAGAGAGCCTATCTCCCAAGTCAGCTGGGTTCATTTCCAAGTATATTCCAGCTGGGTGTCACATCCTGAAGAAGTTCTACATTAAAATTCCACAATCCAAGGGGATATGGATGTGGCCTGTGTGCTCACACACCTGGATGCACACAGTTCCCACTGGCAACAGGTGGCTCTGCTAGTCTTGTTTACAAGTCCACAGTAACATTTACTGGATATTAAGCTTCACATATTATTTAATGTTTGGGGAAGAATTTATTCACTTGAGTGCCAGTGACCCTTCTCAGGGCTTTCACAGGTGAACGTTTGCTGATGAGCAATCCAACACTGTAACTTGTAAGCTAACAACTAAGATTGAGTTACTCTAAGCACAGAAAACTAAAACTCCAGAAACTAAGTCAGCATCAAATCAAGTAGCAGAGAAGCTGCTAATAGCATTTCGGAGGAAATAAAAACCAAAACAACCAAAAAACATTGAAACATCTCTCTTGTAAAAAGAAAAAGGAAACCTACCAGCTTCATGTTTAAAAGAGAAACATGTAACTTTGTTCCTACTGCAAGGGCTACAAAAACAAAACCAAAGAGAAGCCCAAGCACCATTCATGCATGAGAAACTACCTTCTAGCAAGAAGTCTTTTATGCAGTATGTGCTACTCTAATGTGAGCTGGCATCAGACCTGCAAAGTCTTGCTCCACATGTCACAGCAAGACTGTCAGAGGCACACCACACTCTCACACTGGTCTCCTCAAAAAAACATCCTCTCACACTTACAAAGCAAGCTACAGAGCTGCTCACTGCAGAACAGCAGCTCCTCCAGGATTTTAAAACTTTATCATCACATCAAGGAAATTCTCATCAGCATTGAGATTTGTAGCTGGGCCGTGCTGAGAACATTCAGCTCAAGCAGCACACACACAGAGGTGTCACCCATGCTGAGATCCAAGGTCACAATCAGATGCTCAGGTGTTAAGACAGGTGGCTGAGACAGAAACTTTTAAACAGTTTCCTATTTGCAAGTAAGATTAAGAGCAAGTCTTCAAAAGTGGAATTACCCTGGTGCTTGTGCACATAAAGAGAACACCAGGCTGCCACACCTGCTACACTGCATCCAACCACAGGGTGAACTGGTCAAATCCAGGGCCAAACAACAGCAAGGCCACAGCCAGCAGGAACCAGGCTGTGATTGTGAGGAGAGGTTTACAGCAGAACACTTTCAGGCATGGCAGAGTATCCTTCCTTACTGGCAGGATGGATGAACGAGCTGCACCCTGCAACACTTCAGACATGCTGCATGCATCCCTTCCAGCCCTTCAGAGAACTTGATACAGATAATGCCACAGTGATGTTAACGTGGAATTCACTTATCAAGATACCTTTGCAACTCACAAAAGCTTAGAGAGGTTTTTCCTATGTCACTTTTGCTGAGGTGAGCAGGAATTATTTATCAACTTGACTAAGGGGTGGTCAAATCTCTAGTACATATTACCAAAGTGTTTCAAAGGTATTCAGGTCTCTCACTACATGAGGATTTAAACATTGAGCAGAAAACTTTTGTGCTTCTTTTGTGGACTGAAGTCTGACTTAAATCCTTTTACTGCAAGCCAGCAAAGTGCAGTGATGCTAGGCTTTGCAAAGGTGGTGGAGGAAAAGGGATTCCATCTAGATTCCTTAAAAACTGAAAACAGTGTAACAAAAGACAACTGTGACAACTCTAGTAGTCAGAACAGCTCCACGAAATTCTCTGCACCATGAACTGGCTACAGAAGACTCAAAATAACAAAGGCAGAGAGTTTTCCCACTGGAAGTGTTCTGAAAGACTGAAGGAAATCCATCGAGAACAAACTGGCACAGCTATTATGACACAGAGAAATCACAGGTGATAACAGAGTTACCTGGTTCCATTTTATCAGTGACAGTTTTAGTGCCTATAACATCCTGGACTTTAATTAGTCCAGTAAGCTGGTGCTTTTCTCCTGAACGGATTAGGACTGATTGTTGGTAGACACCAATAACACATCCCTTTATTTCTCTGCTGGGCCATCCTCAGTGGTGGATCTGGGACAGACTGCCCTGCAAATTTCCATTACCTGAATCATCTCTTCCTTTTCCAGTACTGAAAACCTCATGGTGCCATCTTAATTCCAGTTTTTGAAAAGGCAGAGGGTTAAACGACCAACTTGAGACTCAACAATTGTCCCTTCCAATTATTTAGTGCTCGAAATTGAGACATTCACACAGCACAGCCTAGCAGTCACACACACATTGTCACTTACTACCACACTGAACACAGCTGTGTTAGACAGTGGGATTTTACTTCTCAGCCGATTTTACTTTCCCTTGATCTTCCACTTTTTTGATGGCAGCTTGGATAACTTCTTGATCACCCAGAAACTGGTGAGGGCCCAGAGGGTGTAAATTCTCATCAAGTTCAAGAAGTATGGGCACACCAGTGGGGAGGGTGACATTGATGATGTCCTCATCAGAGATGCCTGCCAAAGAAAAACAAAGCAGAGTTACACCTCCAGCCTCCTCGTTGCCTATTGCCTCATTTCTGAGGTTACCTGGTCTTAAAACAGCCAAGGACACCTTCCAGCCTCCATCAACACCACCAGCCACTCAAGGGTCAATTCCCAGCTAGGCCACAGCTCGGGAAGTGCTTTAGGAACAGCTGAAGGAGAGAATTCCTATCAAGGTGAAGACAGTTTCTTCACTTCAGCCTACACGTGTAAGATGAACAGGAAGAGATTGCCCTGGAGACTGCACCATTCCTTTAGTACAGGACACAGAGTACAATAGGTTCCCCTCCATAATTTCCCAACTCACACATCACAAAAGATGATGAGAGTCCACATGTGCTACTCCAACATGAAACAGCCTCTGTACACAGCAAATACAGACTCTTTAGAAAGGAAGGATAACAAGGTTAATTTTTCTCTTACATTTTCTGGGCAACTCTTCTCACACAAACTGTCATAAAAATCAGTATTTAATTCTTCTTGTGTGAGAATCACTCTTTGCCCACATCTGATTTCTTACAAGCAAGTTTATAGCAGGGTCCACAGTACTGTTCTCAGAATTATTGCATACAGGATATTCATTTCCACTTTCAAATGAGGGAAAGAAAAAGGAGGCAGAAAGTCAACCTGTACAGCTTGGAGCATTTTTCTCTATTCCACTTAACTAAAAGAATGTGTACCTGGAAACAAAGTTTATTTTACGCAGACCCGTAATTAAAATATTCTGGTTCCTCATCTCAATGAAACTGCTGGTTATTTTTATATCAAACACACATCCAAAGCCTCCAAGTGAATTTCAAGACCAAACATCCTAGTTAAGTTTCAACACGAGGTCTAAAAAGTTGCATCAAAAGCAGTGACTGCAAAGACATTATCCCTCAAAAAAATCAGGCCAAAGAAAGTTAGTGTCATTGGCAATGTCAAGATCTCCTTTTTCCTCCCCTTTGGAGAAGCACTGAGGTCCCAGCAGCAGCCTGCTATTGTGAAACAGGGCAGCTTTGAGTAATTCACTTAGAAAATGCACACGACCAAGCTTCTAAAGTGATGACACCATAGGAACCAGACCAAGGTGTACCAAGCAAACATCCTCCTGGAGCAGCTGACAAAACAGATGGTGCTCAGAACACACGGGTGTAAATTTACCAGAGATTTGCACATGAAGTAGAAAAGCAGAGCCATCATATTAACAGGAAAACACACACAAGTCAAGTACTCAGCAACACTGGGGTGATAACAGGTCAGAAAAACCAGAACTGTTCATGAGGTGAGGATCATGTGCCCCTGCCCAGAGACTACAGCAGCACCCAACTTCTGCAGTGACCTGTTCTTGCTTTATGCTCAGCACTTGGGTGAGCCCTAAGTTTCAGAAGGGCAAGGAGCACCAGAAACAGGCCTTTGCAAAAAATTTACACCTTGTTACACACTGGGCATCAGTCCATTGAAACAAGTCACACTCAGCTTAAGCAATTCTTGTATACAAGGAACAAATAATTCACCTGGTGTAGGCCACAGAATCAGACCTACGGGGAAAAAAACTCAAAGAATACCTAAAATTTTAAAATGGCATAGAAATTAATAGGAAAAATACTTCATCCGTTCACTAGGCACACAAGCACTGCTCTCAAGGACTTTGTTGGCAGAACAAGCAGCCAAGCTGCCTGAGCTCTTATTTCAAGGATTCTTAAGCATTAGATTTTAACACCACCCACATCACCACATATATTCCCAGAGAATCTGTGTCTAGGAAGTGTTCTGACCACCTCCTAAATTCGGTCTCCCAGACTAAACCATTCACAGACACACAAAGCAGATGAAGTCATGCAGGAGAGTTTAGGCAAACCACATAATGTGGTCAGGAGACATGATATTTAAAAGTTTCCTCTGGAGATGGATTAAACAAAACTAGCTGTAGCTCCATGGATTCAAAAATGCATTTTGCTGTTTTTACAGAACACAAAGTGACCACAATGTCAACTAGTACTGATTTACAAAGCAAAACAGTGCAGTCTAGGATAAACACACAGCAACAAACACGATGGTTTTCTCCTCAGGACTTTTCCTCATACAGAAACGTTGCCCCACAGCCAGAAGTCTGGAAAGGCAAGTTGAAGTCAGATGAAAATCCTGAACAAACAACAGTGTCCTGTTGCTGTGTACAGTATTTCTGCTCTTCAGGAAACAAGAAGCTGAGCAGGCTGGTCACACAAGCTGTGTGGTTGCAGGGAGAGCTGCTCACCACAACATTCCCCAGCTAGCAGGCCAGGAGGACAGCACAGGGATCCCTCCTTGCAGCTGTGATGGGAGCTGACTGCTATCCAGTTACCCCATGTGCTGTAACTGGAACCAGCTGACCTTTTCCTTTTTCCATATCCCTGCTGGCCTGTGTCACAACCCAGCCTATGGCACAGGGCAGAAGGGTGAAATCAGGGCAAGATCCCAACTGCTGACCACAAGGTGCAAAGGTAAATAAGACCACTGGAGAAGCAACACTCTTCCCTCCAGTTTAATACCAAAGCCTGGGTCTCAGCACTGCTGAAATACTGTGCTGCTGGAAGCAGTCTTTACCCAAGAAGGTTTAAAACCCAGGTCCTACCTACTTATAGTTGTGAGAACCCACAGACATTACTGAAGTACTCAGGATGACTTCCTCAGGAGCCCAGAAAAAAATGCTGACCAGGCAACTGCACTCCTCAAGTGCACATGTGCTATGCTCTGTCCTGAGAACACTGTTCCTCACCTGTACACAGGTACAGGAACACCAGAGTAATTTGGTACAGCACTTATTATAAAAGAGACCTTTCAAAATCACATTCTAAATTCTTCCCCAGCCCACTCATCCTCCATTTAACTGAACTGGGTAACCAAATACACAAACTGGAATTATCTCCAGGCCAGCTTAAGAATTCACCTTCATGTGGTAGCCCATGGAGTATTTTGAAGTATTTGTACCTTGCAAAGTCCTGCAGAGACAAATCTCACTGATGTTGAGCACCTACAGCACTTTCACAGGGGCTGGTTCAGCTTCCCCTTCCCTCTCACCTGTTCTTACCAAGTTCCTCCCTTCTATTCTTATGGTCAGAGGAACCCAAAACCCACAAGAGCTATTGATAATAACAACAGCCCTCCTCTCTGCATGTCAACTGCACTTGAGGCCAGTTCATTCATCCAATAAAAGATCACACACCAGATCAAATGCATAAATTCAGCCACAAAAGCTTAATACTGGTGCATTGTAATTGAGTTCCAAATCAGGTCACAGCATCCTTCCCACATACTTAATGAAAATACTAAAGCTTTAGACTAGTAAAGTAAATATTCAGAGGCACTTTCTGCCCTCCCTGCAGGCTGACAGATCTATCTTCAACAGGGCAGAGGAGGGAAATAGGCACAGTGGTAGAATCTGGCTTTTGATCTTGACAGAATGCTATCTTGCTGTGCAAATTTTATGGAAAGAAAGATGAGCGGGCTACGACCATGGTTGTAGCACATCATACACATTTGTTTCACTCATGTCTGCCAAGATTTTCTGTCTATTAGGTTTGCACAGCCAGACTTTAGCAGTAGGGGGCTACAGTGGGGCACCAAAAAGGAACTGTGGTGGGTTGACGTTGGCTGGACACCAGGTGCCAACTGAGCTGCTCTATCACTCCCATCCTCAGCACAATGGGGGGGAGAAAAGACACAAAAATGACTTGTGGGTCAAGATAAAGGCAATTTACTAAAGCACAAGTAGAGGCCAAGCACAGAAGCAAAGAAAAAGAAAGGATTTATTCTCTACTTCTCATCAGCAGGCAATCCAGTCACTTTCCACTAATCAGGGCTTCAGTATGCACAGCTATTGCTCCACTGTCATTACAAATGCTTTTCCTCCTTTCTCTTAGCTTTTACTGCCGAGCAGACATCATATGGGGTAAGGAATATCCCTTTGATCAGTCTGGGTCAGCTCTCCTGGCTATGTGCCCTCCCAAGAGCTTGCCCAGCCCCAGCCTATCTGGGGACAACATTGGAGAGACCCTCCTGATGCTATGGGAGCACTGCTTAACAGTGGCCAAAACACAGGCCAAGATAATTTGCAATAAGATCCAACAAGCTCACAAGAAACAAGCAGCAGAAGCACTAAGCAAAGACTGGGGGAAATGACAGGGAGAGTAAGATCATCTCATCTCAAGAACACTCAGTTGTTAGATCTCAAACTGTTTCCTGCAACTGCACTTGACACCACACTCACATAAGTAGTATTTCCTTATGGAAGCTAAGCAGCAAAATCAATGGAATAATCTTACTAAGAAGCTCTCAGCACACAATCCACACAAGGTGTCACAATGTGCAGCTCCAGCATGTAAACTATGGGAATACTCTTGGAAATTCTAGGATCAGGCATACCACAAACCCCTGCTTTGATGTACTTGACACCAGTCCCCTGGGTTAAATGGCTGGGAAGAAAGAAAAGTTGAGACAGCCCACGAATCCTTCATCTGGCAAATCAGTCCCATTGGACTTGGTCTCCAGTCAGCAGTTGAACAGAAATGGGGCAAGGTGGTCACAACTATTACACTAATATCTTCATAAAGAGACACTGTCAAGAGGGTTCCAATGTGAAGCACTGGTTATTAGATAAAGAGAAAACTATCCTCCCCCAAAGAATTGAGAAAAAAACACCTGCAAATAGATCCTGTGCATCCAGGATGGTCATTTAGCATGACAGATTCTACAGACATTTCCTACACCTTAATGAGGTCCACCGTGTGCAATGAGAAAACAAGAACAAAATCCAAACCACAATCAAAGCCTTCTGAGCGTGACACTCTTGCTCCAATGACTACATGCAAGTAGAAAGCAGAACTACATTTCCACCTCTTTACCAATTACTCAGAACAAGGAAAACACAAATTCAGAGAATTGCAGGCCTGTTTCAAGAAAATACCTCTTTGAAATAGTAACTTCTGTAGTCTTTTAGGAAAAAAATTCAAATTGTCACTGAAACAATTACAATTGTTTCATTGGATCCAACTGAATGAAAACATTCTTATTTCCTGCCATTTAAAGTTTGATCTATATCTTCCAAGATCAAGTCAACACCATGACTAAGACATCCAAGCAGCTGTGCAAAATTGCTGCTTGAGGCATTTGGAGCCCAGTTTTAAAAATGCCAAAAAAAAAAAGGGGGGGCAAAAGGCTCCAGCTAAGCTGTTGGGGCTTAGAAAACTCCGTTCAAGTGCAGGACACACTAAGCTTATAAAAAAAAATCCACAAAAACACAGCCCATCTCATAGTGGGTGCTACAAAAACATCAGACTGGCAAAGTTTAAGCACTGTTGAATCAAGTCCAACTCCAGCAGGGTTCCAGAGCAACTCACCACCTTTCAGGAGAGAAGGGGAGAGACAGCCAGCAATGCAGACAAAAAAATCTCTTAGATCCAGCTAGGTTTAGGCCAAGGGAAAAAAAAAAAAAAAAAAAAAGGCAGGAACAAAACAATGAAGGCAGATTGTAATACCAGGGGTCTCAAAGCTCTATCCATGCAACCCTCTTCAGAAATCTTCAGTTTTGAAATGGCCAGTTCTTCAGAAATCCAATCTCCACTACACAAAGGGCAGGAGAGCAAGCAGGTACCCGCCAGCTGTTCCTGTGTGGGAGCTGGGGTAGCTCACAATGGTCCTTGGTCAACAGAACTAGATCCTCTGCCAAGGACTGCTCCCATTTCCCTACATAAGCATATGCTGGGAGGGTGAAGGTATACTGTAAAACAAAGGATAGCTTTATTATTCTCTGAGTATGGGCAGTCCTGGAAGAGCTACACAGAGCTAGCAATTGTCCCAAAGAAAAGTTCTGCAGCACTGCTCCTCTCTGATCTCAGTGCAGCGAGAAATGCAGCCATGCTAACTGCAAAGCAACCCTTCCCAGTCCCTGATGCTGCCAGCCCCTGTTGCAGGCCTGCACAGAAGGTGGCCCAGGATCTCTGCTGGAACCTACACTCAGCTGTCAGAATTTCACCCCCAAAGGGCTTGGCCAGCATGGTTTCATGGAGCTGGTTCAGCTCTTGGGAGGCAGGGGAGTCACCACAGCTGCAGATTCCTCTTCCCCTTTTTCCTTTATCATTTCACACAGTGTGGACAACCACTCTGACCACATCATGGAACTGACTGAACCAGCCCTTCCTCCTTCATCCAAGCAGTGATCTGCAGCCCAGGATTCACAGCCTGTCTAGCTCCAGAAGCCATTTGTACCTGCTCATTTCACAGGCTTCAGACTCCTCATGTCCTGACTGTTCTAGCATGGCCAAATGCAAAAAGTATTCAGCAGGCAAAGCCACAGAACAGAGGATTTTATAACTAAAAAAAAAAAAACCTGAGTGGACACAATCCAGTCTGTGCATATTGGTAACTACAACTGTAGTAGGCTGCATTCACACATATATAATCACTAAATTCTGCTCTACCCACAAATTAAAGTGATATAGTCCAACTTCCAGTTCAGGATAGCCCAGAAGCCAGGAGATTAAAGAGGAAGGGAGGGAAGACTAACAATGAAAAGGATGTTTTTTATCATAAAGTCCAAATAAGGAAAACAATTTCTATGATGAGGCTGGTAAAACACTGGAACATGTTGCCCAAAGAGGCAGCAGATATCCCATTCCTGGAAACATTCAAGGCCAGGTTGAACAGGACTCTTAACAACCTGATCTAGTTGAAGATGTCCCTGCTCATTGCACAGGTATTGGACTAGAGGGCCTTTAAAAGATATCTCCCAACACAAACCATTCTGTGGTAAATCAACAACCTCATGCTAAGCTACCAACTTGGCTGTTTAGTGGGACACATTTTCTATATTGGGATATAGTGCAGTATTTGCACAAGCTTTAACAAGTGCCTACTCTCTGCAGAACTCCCTGTCACATAACTTTTAAGCACAAAATTATCAGGGTGACCCATCAGAGTAACAAGAACATCTTCCACAGCCTAAGCCAAGCACTTTTATTCTGCTGTGTTACAGCAATGCTTTTTTAATTAAGAGATGATTATCACAAATCTGACAAAGCAGCTGAAAAAAAAATCCAAAAATAATGTGAGCCTGCAGAGTTTTTGTCTATCTAAACCAACTACAAAGCTTGTTTGAATACAGTAGTTTTAAATGAACAATGAGAAATAAAATGAAAGCATCTGGCCCTTTCCTTAACTACATTAACCTAACTAATTCTCTCCCCTTTCCATATCTCCCAGTTTGCTTCCTTGACCAAATTTCTACTTCCTCCTTGGAGACCACAGACATTACCTTGCCCAGGTAAGTAATACATGACAGAACAAGATATAAAGCTCCAAGCCATTGAGTAAGGAGAAGAGGGGAAGGCTAAAACAAAGGCCCTTACCTTCCACGTGCTTCAGCAATGCCCTGCTGCTGTTGCCATGAGCAGAGATAAGAATCATTTTGCCACTTTTCAGTTCTGGCACTATCTTTTCATTCCAGTAGGGAAGGAGTCTATCAAGCACATCTTTGAGACTTTCAGCCCTTGGGAGATTCTCCTGAGAGACATCACTGCATTTATAGCGGCGGTCATTGTAGATCTCTGCGTAGTAGGGGTGAGATTCAGAGATGGGAGGCGGGGTGACATCATAGCTTCTTCTCCAGATTTTCACTTGCTCCTCGCCGTGGTTCAGAGCCATCTCTGCCCTGTTGAGCCCAATCAGCGCTCCGTAGTGACGCTCATTCAGCCGCCAGGAGCTCTGAATGGGGACCCACTCCTGGCCCAATTCTTCCAGGATCAGCCAGGCAGTGTGGATGGAGCGGCTCAGCACGGAGGTGAAGACGAGGTCGAACTCGACGCCCAGAGCTTTGAGCTGTTTGCCACAGTTTTTAGCTTCCTTTATCCCATCACTGCTCAGCTTCTGGTCCACCCAGCTGCAGAAGCGATTCTCCTTGTTCCAGGCTCCTTCCCCATGTCTTAGGAGAATGAGCCTATACTTTGCCATTTTGGTTGCAGCCTAGCACAGATGGCAGCTGGTCTGGCATCTAATAACAATACAGCTGGACAAAGACATGAGATAGACACATCAAACATCCCATAGATAAAGCATTACAAGTAGCAATATGGCAGTGAAAAGTAAACAACTCTCAGAATCAAAACAACCAAAGAAACAAGTGTCTGCTGAGAATGATTTTACAATTGAGAGTGGGAGGAATTCCAAACCAAGAGACCTCATGTGGGAAGGAAAGTGCCATCCTTCACCCAGCTTGTTGCAACTAGCCCACTTAAACAATTGATTAGAAGCAGATCTGTACAAGCTGTGCCAGCCTGCAGGTTTCCCTCAAGTGCTTAAAACAGAGCCTCACTCAGTATCACAGCTCCCAGAGCAGCAGCTCTCCCTCACCTCACTGGGGAATTCTGAGGTGCCACACGTAGCTCGAGCCCACAAGGGCTGTCCAGATCCTCACTGCTCCGAGGGAATGCAGGCACAGACAGCAGCTGTGGCCCTCAGCCAGAGGAACTGGAGACTGGGACAGAACTGCAACTGGCAACAGGCAAAACCTTATCAGCTTTTCTGAAAGAAGATGTCAACATAGTCACGCTCTGCATAATTTCCTCATATCCCCATCCTGTCCTGCTCAGTAATGCCAGTCTATGCTTGATTTTTTCCCCAGGCCACCTCCTCCACCATTCCTCCACACTCAAGGGAGACAACACAGATAATCTGGGACGCAATGTACAACTGGTGAGCCCTCATTTCACTGAATCCACAAATCACCTCATAGATTATCCCATCCTCTTCCTAACTTTCAACTCTGTTTTTCCCCTCCTGTGAATTACAATGCCAGATTCTTAGGCACCAAGATTAATGTTTTTACTTTTGGAGTGGGCATAAAAGGCCTATTTGCTGTCCTCATTAAGTCAGACACATTCATAAGGTCAAACAGTACCTTCCTCTTTTTTCTTGACCAAGCAACATCACCTCTGGATTGTCTGCAGTGGCAGATACATTTTGACCACACACCCAAGGGTCTGCCGAGGTGATCAAAGATCTGCTGACAGATGACGGGATGCCTGAAAGGTCCATCTAACACAGGACTACAACTCTGAAAACCCCACCTGATCCCTCTGACCTGAGACACAGGCTAGATAGCAATGGACAGAGCCTGGGACACAGCTCTGACTTCTGCACACCCAACCTTGGGCTAGATTTCCATAAGAAACACACTTAAGGAGCTTCCATCATCTCAAATCAGTTGGAGCTGCTTCAATCACACTCCAAGTGTCTCAAATTCAGGCCCACTGTGACCCTGAATTAGGTCAGCAGGATGGGATAGGCCCGTGCATTCTGGGTTTTGGGAAACACCCAGCACAATACCAGCATTCATTTTCCACACTTTCAAAAAAAACGTGTCTAGAAAAGATGAATTCATGAACAGACTGAGGAATCTGATCTTGCTTGTAACAGCAGCTTAGTTCTCCTCTCATCTCACATTAGGACAGAGTCTACATCACACAAGGGCAAATATGCAAAAGCCCCCAGTGCTAACTTCTGCCTAATGGCACAGCTCAGGATGAAAAAGCCTTTGAGGACTGAGATTTTTACACAATATCAGGAAGCATTGTTCGACACACAATAGAAAATACAAAAATGTTGTATTCGATAAATACAAAAGAAAGTCTTATTTCATGCAAAGGCAGGCTGAGATTTGTGTATGGCAAGGAACATTTCACACAAAATCCCCTGTATAGTCCACTTTTTCCACTCCCAATAATCAGCTACACTTTAAGCAAAGAAATCAGCTATTGCTGGGAGTCAGGTGTCATGCCACATCAGATCCTACACCAAACTGCACCCTCTAAGATCCTAGGTTTATAATAAAAATCAGTATTTGATAGCATTTCCACCTAAAGCAACTGATCCTTACTCAACACACCACAGATACAATTAAAAAATTGCAGTGTGTTCACAGCATGAGCTACTACACATAAAATAGCTCTACAGAAAGCTCTGTCTCGGCAGATACCTCATTAGTCAGATTAAATTATTCTATTATCCACAGGAATAGATTACATAATCTACAAAACCAAATTAAGACCCAACAATCGGGGTGATGCACCTCTTTGCCAAAGTTTAGTTGGCATTTTAGCCAAAAGCAATAAGAAATTTAATTAGTGTAAGAGATACACTTACACAAAGACCAAATATCATCTGGGTGCCATAAACTCCAGTTCACTTATATAGAACATTAGGCAGAAGCACAACTCTCAAACAAATTTAGAAAGAACTAGCAGCCACAGTGTTGTTTAAATATCAATCCACTTCTGGAAGCATTTAAACTAGAAAGCCTTAGAGCAACACATGGAAATAATCCTACTCACCTTTCCTATGGCAAAGGAACAACCTACACAAATCCCAGCACAGGCTCAAGAGCTGCTTTATACAGAGGCCACCACACACTCTTGGCTGGTTACCTGCAGGGAAAGAATAAACACCAAGCGCTCATAGAAAGAGCCCACAAGTGCAAATGGCCATGCCAGCCACCATTCACTCTCAAAGCTGTTAAAATAATAGAGCAGACACCCCTTGTATGGGCTGGGAAAGCTACCAAATGCCTTCTCCCAAAAAGAGATGCCAACGCACAGCTCCTGCATTTCTAACAAGGGAAAGTTTCTGGTCTCCCACGTGCCCCGGGATATTATTTGCTCCCTAAGATGTGTTTAGGCTGTAATTACCATAGCTCTGGTGTGCAGAAATCTACCAAAAAGCTCTGGGACACCATGGATGATACAGACAGCAGAGCTGGACCTAGCACAGAGGAACTGGAACAGGTTGCCCAGAGAAGCTGTGGGTGCCCCATTGGTAGAGGTGTTCAAGGCCAGGCTGGCCGGAGTCTTGAGCAACGTGGTCTAGTGAAAGGTGTCCCTGCCAATGGCACGGGGGTTCGAACTAGACGGCCTTTAAGGTCCCTTTCAACCCAAACCATTCTGTGGTTCCGTCTACGAGAGAACAGAAACCCAGAGCCCCAGCTCAGCACAGGAGAGCAGCACACGGTGCTCAGGATAACATCTTACACCGGCGGATCTCTTGGCCAAGCACAGTTTTTAAGGTCTAGTACCAGAGGCGGTCACTTCCAGGGCTCCTGCTCCAGGCAGGACGAGCTCCCCTGCTCACCCCTTTTATAAGGCGTCCGTGTGCGGAGCACCTGCGTGTCCCAGCCCTCCCCGAGCACGGAGGCTCAGCCAGAAGTAGGGCAGCACCTCCCAGACACGCGCAAACACCCGCGGCTGCCGGCGCGGGGCGGCGACCCGCACACAAACACAAACACAGCCAGGGGCTCGCACACACGGCCACGGGCACACACGCGGTGCCTCCCGCCACCGCCCCCTCGGGAAGCCGCCGCTTGCCCGAGGACAACACCACCATCCCTCCCTGGAGCGCCGGAACAGCCCCGCCGAGGGAGCCCCCCCGAACCCAGGGCCGCTCCACCTCCCGCCCCAGGGCGGCTCCCCGCGCCCAGCCCGCAGGAATTACCGGGCTGAAGCCGCGCTGCCTTCCCGGGGAGCGCCGGAGCCGCGGCCGGGCCGGCTGAGGGGCGGGCCGCGCTTCTTATTGCGGCCGCGGCGCCTCCGCACCCGCGAGAGCGACGCGCTCTGATTGGCCGGCCAGCGCGATGGGCAGCCGCCCCAGCCAATAGGCGCGGGGCGGGGCGGTGACGAGGTGCCCAGGGCGCGCCGAGCCCGGCGCTGCCGTGCCCGGCGGGGCTCCGGGATGCTGCGGCCATCCCGGCCCTCCTCCTCGTCCTCCTCCTCCCCCCTCCGTCCCGCGGGAATCCCGGCCTCCCGGAGGCACGGATCTGCCGCCAGGGATCGCGGTAGAGATGCTGGCTCCCCCCGCGGGTCCGGGCACGCAGGCGGCGCTTTGTGCAACGGGAAAACGGGGTCGCGCCAGCGCGCGTAGAGCACGACCAGAGGCATCCAAACCTCTGGTTTCTCCCGAAACCGCTTTAGGACCTTCTGGTTTTGGTGAAAAGCAAGGGTCCAAAATCTAATTACTCATAATGAAATCAGTAGCCCACCAAAAACACAAAACATAGACGTGAGTCTTCCTAAGGATCATGCTAGCTCCTTCATTCCCACAAACTGTAATCTCAATGTAAAGTAATTAAAAACAAGTGGATGGAGCAGCTCTGGTTCGAAACAAGAGGGAAGTGGTGCGGGAAGATGGTGTCCTTTAGTGCTTCTATTGCCATAGGTCTGATTTTATTTTAAAAAAGAAGCAGAGCGCACCTTTTATACCCCATCAGTCACATTTTCTTCTCTAAGTACTTACCCCTGAACAGCCACAAGGTAAAGCTTAGAGGGCCATAAACTGGATGTACACCAAATGTACTCTATCATCCTCTCTACAAGGGATAGAGGTGATCTCCCCTTTTTAATAAGTTAAAAAAAAAAGTGCGTGAAAATAAAAGACAGGGGATTCATATTCTGATAGGAAAAACTGACATGAGTAAATTTAAGAAAATTGGGGGCAGAGGTATTAAAATAATGTCTGCATTGTGCTGTGAGGAGAAATGGTGTCTAATTTTACATTTATAGGGATTAGCTCCTAAAATGTCAGTGGGAAAGAAGGCTAATCCGGATGAAACACTGCTCTGCTAGGCTTACAGCCCTGTGTGGTAAGAGTGGCCAGGCTGCTGGTGAGCAGCATCCTGCATCTCTTAGGTGGTTACTGCACCTTGTTCCTCATTCATTTGGGAAGCTCTAGAAAGCATTCTGCATCTCAGGGGGAATATGCCTTTCAATGCCTTTCCTGATAGAGCTACTCCTGACCTCAACACAGAACCACAATAACATCTGCTGCTTCTGCAGAATATTTCTACTGGATGTGCATTGTACTTAACATTTACACATAAACAGTTAAGTATAAAATCCTTTTCACCTCATCCACCAAATTTAATAAACTACCTTTCATTTCTGTCAGCTTTGTCCGAGCCAGAACTTAGAGCATAAACCCAGTCCAGCCTATGTAATCAAAGCAATACTCAAGTTTACAGTGTAGAAGAGTTTGATTTGCCAGCCATCAGCACTAACTGGTGATGAGAAATGCTCCCACATCCCACTGCAGGACCACACACCTGCAGTTACCACATCTTCAGGCAAACTGGTCGGTTGACTTTGTAAAGAAAAGAACCAAAGATCCTAGAGACAAACGGAAAAATACCTTTTCTTGAATATCAGCACTGTGTGCATTGGCTGTATGTCAATCATTAAGAATACAATTAACAGAAAGAAACATTCTATGCCAAAATGCAGTCTTGAGTGAGCAGACAGTAACCCATGCCACAATCCAGGACCTCTATGGCCATTAAATACAGACTTTTTTCTCCTTTAGTCTTTAGGCAAGACCATTTCATTAGCATGGCAAAAACAGCCTAACGACTTTGATTGACATTTCAAACTATCCAAGGACAGAAGAGTCAAAGCCACATCCCTGTGCGTGACTTCTTGCAGACAGCTACACTCACTTGGCAGCTATTATCTCTCAGACCAGCTGGGTTGTGTTTTTCAGGGTCTCTGCTCTGGAGCCTTTCCAGGCTGTTGCATTTAGCTGGAATGTTTGTGGCAGAATTAGTCCAGGAAACTGCTTTCCTCAACGTGTAAACTTCCGCCAGGGCACCAGTGCAACTGCACCACACTGAATAAAGGCCTGGAGCCGAGCAAGGCAGAAGCAGAAGAAAACAGAACTGGAAAGAAGAAAGGCTGATTAATGATTGATTAAAACTGTGGCAAACAGGAGCGTTTTTCACTGATTATGCCCTTGGTACTCTTTCAGAGAATGGTGACTTTGTTCAAAGCCAGATCCAGTGTTTGCCACAGAGCATTGCAGACATACCCATTTTAATTTCCAGAAAACCCTGAGCTCTTTGTTTAAAACTATTTGATACATGATCTGTCTTCATTAATACTTTCATGCTCAAAATCAAGTTCTCTAATCAAGTCCTTGCACTCTTTAATAACGCTGAAGCCCTCTCTCTAAAACTCCTCCTGGGTGTTCTCCTGCTGCATGGATTTATGTCTCCTTTTCTAGACCCTCTCTACTCCTTTCCAGCCCATTCTCTCTGCCACCCAGATGTGTGCCCAGGGAATCCTCCCTCACCTTCTTCTGGGATGCAGGGCCTGTCAGGCCATTTTCAACACCTGACATTTTTTCCCCTACAAAAGGCCTAGATACTGTCTTTCCTCTGCTATCCACACTGTTGTCTCACATTCCTCTGCAATTCTTCTGATGGCCCATTTCCACCCACAGACAAATTTGTAGGAGAAAGCTCTGGGAGTATAACACACTACGAGAGAAAAACATGCTTCCTGCCTCCTGAGGATTCAGAATTACAACATTATAAAATTCCTCTGGCTAAATCCATCTCTTCACACGTCTCTACACATCAGACCTCAGTCTGTAACACAAGGAAAATGAACCTTTTTCTGTCAGAGCTCAGGGAGCAGGAGCAGGCAAGGACGTGCCAGGCTCCCTTCTCTCTGTTGGAGCCACTCACACACGTGGTTCTCAGCATTCCCTTGGTTCCAGCACACCTGTGCGTGGGTAATTTTACATCACACGTCTACCCCTATTTGTCAACATATCACACCACCACATCTTAAACCAAGCCTGTTATTACCTCCAACTTGGGGGTGCACCTGCCAGAGCAGGGAGGCACAGCTTGCACACCAGGTAGTCACCCAATTACAATTTAAGCTCTAAGCCAAGGCCCTTTTTCACCTTTTGTTTTCCTAGTTTAGGCACTGTTTGACACCTGCTAAATACAGTGCTGCTTTCGTGTGTTAACACAGTGGGGCTTTCATCCTGTTTGGGTGTGGAGGCAATGCACAACTTCAGTAGATTTTCTTTATATCAAAACCAGAAGTATAAGTCCATGTGAAGAGAAAATAAACTACTCTACCTTTTTTTTTGTCTTCTCTCTCTCTCTCTAATTGCATTACTTGGAGGGAAAATCTGTTAAAAAAAAAAAAAAAAAGAGTGTGTAAGCACTTAAACTCACCCTGCATTTGTCCCAGAATCAGAGCTTTAGTCTTTAAGTAAGTGCAGAAGTTTTTCTGAATCATTTATAGCAAATAAATGACCGAGGAGGAGGAAGAAAATACATTAAAGCCCTCATTATACACAAAACAGATGGAGGGAAGCTGCTCTGTGAGGCATCATATTCTAAACCTGAAGTGGGAACTGAATTTTTTATGTAATCCCAATGGCTAGGTACCGGTAATGTTATTCTGAAGTATAAAAGGTGTCTTCTGTCTGTTCTTCTGAAATACTAACTAAAAAAAATATTTTATTTCTGCATATCCCAAGCTGAGAATATACTCATGGGGGAAAAAAGCTTATATTCCCTATGCCCTTAAAACCATTACATTGTCATCTTCAAATAAACATCTCAGCAGAGCAGATGCCTAGAATATACAAAAAAAGTGTGTGGAACATAATGTTCTGAAGAAATCCTCATGGATACAGTTCTAGTCTTCAAAAATACTTCTAAAAAAGTTTTATGAGGTATCAATGGCTGGGAAAAGAAAATTCTTTCTAACAATCAAAAGTTTTCCCATTTCTAGAGCCAGAGACAAAATTTGAAGATTTACAAGATTCACTTTTAAATTTTGTAGGTTTGGAGTGCTTTACGTTTCAGATTTTGGTTTGGAGCATTTCACTGGTTTTTAGTCACAATATTGTACAAATGAACTTATTGTAGCAGTATCAAAAGCAAAGAAAATCCTGTGATGAATCTGCTTTTTCCCCCCCATGATAAACAAAGTGCTCCAGACACCAGACGTCAGTAAGGAACTGTCTGGGAAGAGATAATTTTAAAGGGCTTTGAAAAAAAGAAAGCAGCAGGGTGGTGTCTAGTCATGATAAGTTATTTTGAAAACAGACTGGATAGTGCTGATACTAGAGCATGATGACAGCACATAACAATCTGGGCAAATACAACCAAAAGGGAACTTCAGTGTCACTGCAGAGAATGGTGAGAACAACAAGCACACACCACACATATTCGTTTGTGTGTATTAACATCTTGCTATGAAAAATGAATGGTTCAAAATGTTTTTCACCTCAAAAAACAGCTGCTCTAAAGTCTTTGACTTCCCTGTTACAATGAACCCTGGGTTAACTAAGACCTTGTTGATATGTGTGTGTGTAGAGTTACCTCTGTCTGTGTTTATGAAGTTTGTTTTCTCACAAATTTGATTTTCTTGTACAAATCACAAAGACTTTTCTGGTGCTTCTTGTGTTTCTGTCCATGGTTTGTGGCTCTCTTGCATCACACCAGTTTACAAAACAAGACTGGCTGAAGTTCAGTTTGGTTTTGAACGGAGCACAAAAATGAGCTTCCTAAATAAAAAGTCTGTCCTATGTGTCATGGTTAGATAATATCAAGAGAGGGACTGAGTCACACTGTTCTACTTTACTGTAACTCCTCAGAATTCACTGGGGCTGCTCCTGACTGTAAAAAGCAACAAAATCAGGCCTCTCTTTTACAGGATTGTTTCCCAGGAAACTTTAGGAGTTAGTTTGCTAAATAAATAGCTGTGTACCACAAGTTAATTCATGCTTCCTCCCGCTCCACCCTGCCTCATTTCTTTAACAAAAAAGGAGCATGAGTGGAAAGACAGACAGGACTAATAAATCATGCATGATGGGGAGTCAGAATATCCAACTTCCCAGAGTTTTTCAATTCAAACTTTCATCTGTTTTACTTAGGAGGAAAACCATTCCCTTTAATAATTTTGAGCCTGACTTCCACTCTTTTTCTATTCAGAATTAGTCCATTCTTCTATATTGTCATCAGGTCTAGCTATCCATGGGAGGGCCAGGAAAAAATATTTTGCCTGTAATTCAGTACCTCCATTTTATCTCACAAAGAAAGAGACTTCTCTGCTTCAGCACTATCCAACATTCAACATTTTGGATAGGTCAAATAATTGTTTAAACATTCAGTATTGCTGTCTTTATTTTTCTCCGTACAAGTCTGCGTCTGTAATGTATCAAACAAGGGACTGAGCCAAAATCAATACAAGGGACGTGTGAGGAAAAAAATGGGCAATAGGGTCCTGCCCTTCTTAAGAAGGAATTTGCAGCAGTAGATACATCTGGCAACAACTTGTCTTCTTTTTGGGGAAGGGTATAATGTCTCTAGAAAGATACCACAAAATGAGGCACATGCTGTTGGACCCAGGCCTCTTGCCCTTCTCAAGAAACAGAAACTTTAGAGATGAAGAAGCTCCTTTATCTGCTCTTAGGGTTGCATGTAGTTTGGGGGGGGGGGGGGGGGGGGGGG
>WAAE01016604.1:87088-125521 GCA_013400495.1 Nicator chloris
CTGGGAGCACACAGAGGCCAGACAAATTTTCCTGGCTTCTGCAGCAACCCACAGGTGGCCACCATCTCTTCCCAGCCCCTGGGGTTCCACACGTGTTCTGGTTGCAGGACAAGCAGAGTCCCCAGCCAAGACAATTGCTGGAAGCCTCGTGCTAGAACAATGTTCAGCTCAGGGCCTCCTCCCCGCACATCCTGAATTCCTTCTGGAACTGACAGATGCTGAGAGTGCAGGAGCCCATCTGACCAACCCTAGAGCAGACCTGGAGCACAGAGTGCAATAACTGCACAGCCATGGATTAGTGAAGGACAATGAGCCGAACTTCTGTGGGAATCACTGGACCTTCCACATCCCCACTAAATGTTCCTATTGCCCACGGGTGCTGCCATGTGACAGGAGAAACACCACATGAGGTTCTGCTCTGGTATTGACAAAACCTGAGTAACTCAGTCAGCTAAAACAATCTGGCTCCCCCGTTGTGTACGAGTTCAGGTTATAAAGCAATTTCTATTCAGCTCTAATTGTACAGATTCCACTGTGGTATTTTTCATGTTGTTCCTAATCGAGATGAACTCATTGGTTTTACTGCGTGCTTCATTTTGTTTTGTTTTTCAAACGTGAGGAAAATATTTCCAACACTTCTCAAAACTTTTGTGGTTTTTAAAAGGGAAAACATCTCTCTTCCTCCAGTCTTAGGATATTCAACGCATCCCTTTGCTTGTCAAAACCAGACATGGCTTACTGCTGAAACTTGAAAGGAAGCATGAAAATATTTTTCCATAAGAACGAGAGCCTTCACTTGGCAAGAAAAATAATCAACTGTTCTCCAAAGTGATGAGCTTTGGAAAACCTACAGTCTGCATATATGAGAAAGGAAAATCCCATTCCTGTGATAACCATGCCTACCAACAGAACTGGACAGGAATGTAGGTCTGGGACGGGTGAATTTTCCATTTATAGATGGGATGGGTTTGGATGCTGGCCATGGTGTTCTTCCTATTTAACTGAAGTTGCCTATCCCCTCATTACAAAGCCCATTCTCCCACAGAAACAACTGAGAAAGTTTGATCTTGGTTGATGCTTTGGTACCTGCTCTTTTTACAGGGCTTGACCTAGAGAAAATCAAGCAAAATATTTGCCAGTCCCACATTAATCCACCTCTCCAGTCTGTGATCAGAAGGTTTCTTTCTACAAGTTAAAGAAAAGACACAAAAGACACTGACATGTTTCTGCTTCCACAGCAACCAGTCCTGGCCTGTGCAAGGAAGTTGCAGTTTAATTAAACCAGTTCAAAAACTGATGCTGTTAAATTAATGTGAAGTCTGTGGGAGGATTTTGCTGGAGTAGGTTCTACTGTTTCAACTGAAGTGGTAAGGAAGGGATTTAAGCTAAATCAATACACAACATACTTCAACTGATACGTGTCCAAAAAAGGCATTTGCATCAGCATAATGAAACAGTGCAAGATTTTCATGTAGACAAGACTCAGAAGAAAATGTAACTATATTATTCTTTGGGAATATCGTGAGCATGCCTTGTTTTGCCCTTGTCTGCTGTCAACACCTCCTCCACTGCCTCCAGGGGTCTGCTCCCCACTGCCTGACAGTTTTATTAACTATCTCTTCCTGTCCTGTTTACCCTCAGGTACCCACTTGTTGGCAAGTTACACTTCTCTTTATCACCAAACCACCACCCCATTTGATGCAGTTCTCAAAAACTGTAGCTTCCTGCAGTTCTGCTAAGTTAAAAGGTTCCTCTTCAGGGTAGTTTCAACTTGATGTTCCCCAGATTCTCCCCTTTCCTCTATTTGTAACAGTAAAAGTTACTCCAGTTTCAGAACACAATTGCCTGGGTTTTTCTCAGAACCCAAAATATATTGTTTCAAGCTTCCTGTGTGCCCAGTGCTGTGGAAACATCAGACTGTGACTACTCCTTCTGGGAAGCCCATCTTGCTCCAGAGGGTGACATACAGTGAGTGAGAAAAAAGTATAAAAAAGGCCATTTTTAGCAGCTACTTTCTCAGCTTTGCATGATATCTCAGCACCTCTTGAGCTTACTGGTTTACACTACAGAGTGGGGAATGCCCTTGGGAAGAAGGAAAAGGTCAATCTTTACTCTTACTGTCCCTGGTTTGTCCCCCAGATGCCAGCATGGCCAGGCCAACACTGGGATGCAGATCCTGAGGAATTTTCTCTCCCCATTTTGCCTGATCCATCACCACTGGTGCACTGTGAGCTGCAAGGAGAACACAGGGGATTTCTGGGGATGAGGCACTGGAAAACAGAAATATTCCAGGGCCAACATGCAGAATAGGTTAGACAGAGTTTGGTACTACACTGGCTGAACAAAGAGCTGGCACTGCTGGCAGACATTTTAACAACTGGCTCCTTTCCAGGCTGTTGAATCCATGGCAAACTTCCCAATGGAAGCAGCCTGTGGCTGCAAATGTGCAGTTAACAACCCAAGTCTGTACAGCACACTCTGCTTCCTACCAGCAGCACACGGCCCACAGACAGCTGCAGTCAAAAACAAGCTGGAGCTGTTGAGCACAGGAGAGTGCTCCCAGTTGTAGTAAATCCAACCATAATAAAATTTAGATAGTCTTTCTGCCTCTCCTTGGACATAAATGTTGAAGGTGACTGCCTTGTTAACAGGAGGGAGAAAATAGACTTGATTTCCCCTCCACGTGTGTAACAATGCTTAAAAGGGCAAGTTTTGGAACATCTTTGAGACACAGTGGTGAGTTGAAGCAGGAGACTGTCATACGTTTCAGTACAAAAGACAGCAAAGAGAATTCTTTTTTGTGTCTTTAAGTTAAGGATCAGACAATTCAGAAATTTGGTATGTTAGTGATAACTGGCTAATTTCCTCTTTCAACCCAGGTTTGTATCTTTTGAGTCCCTACCAGAAAATTTTCAAGTCTATTTATTTATTACGAATGTAAGCTACTTTTTTTTCCTTCTTATCCTTTTTTAGGAAAAGAGGCAGAGGAGGAGAGATTTCCAACTTCTCATGATTGCAAAATCTAAGGAATACAATATCCGATTCAATCTGCTGGGTTAAGACTGAAGAAATGCAAAAGCAGTGGCCTCACACAAGTTTAACTCTGCCCCCGTGTGTGCAAACATTAAAACACACAGATCCATCCACCCTGGATCCTGCTCTGGTTTTGTGCTAAAGGGTGTGTTAGTTTGTGGCAGTAATTATATATGGCATCCACAATGACCATGAAGCTACAGGACACCTTTTCTCTTCTACAGTCACTTGTCTTTGCATTATAAAACTCCTTTATGACTGCACTGGCTGCTAAAAAACACACCATAGAGATATGCCTGCTGCCCACAATAATAAAACAAGGAGAAGTGAAGGAAAGAAAAAAAGAAAAGGCAGTTCTGGAATTTTACCAGAGGGATGATTCTGTTAAGACTGGGGAAAAACAGGGACTTCATTTGACTTCTCAATTTGGCAGACATGCCCTGTGTGAACTTCCCTGTTCTATACTGTGCCTCACCTTTCAGCCTGAGGAGTGGACACCAACACCTTTGGGGAGGGGGAAAAGGAACCCCTTGTGCCTCTGCAAACTCACGCTGAGGTTCCTCCAGCTGTCTCACTTCATCAGCACACAGGGTGACAAGGCTCTGTCAAGGGGAGACCAGCCCAGGCCACCACCAGTGTGGTGAGGACACACTGCTCCAGCCACGGGCTCAGCCCACAGGGACACACCCAGCAGGGAGGGAGCAGCTCTGGGAGCGAGGGGCCTCTGCATCACATCCTACCCCAGGACTCGTTTATTGACACTTTTCAGGACACCCTCAGGCTTCACCAGTAACAATCCTGGGCCACAGTGCTCCTGAATAAAACCTTCTCTCTCAGGAAATCTATGGAACTGTGACAGGGTGTCAGAACACCTGGGTACATGGCACAAGACAGACACATGGACAATTCCTGGGACACGGACAGGAGCGGATTCTGGCAGAAACAGCAGCCAGACCAGGACACACCTGCCCTCAACCCTTCTCTTTTGATAAGGGAAAGGTCCACAGGGCGCACCACTGCCACACCCCAAGTAATCACCTCCTCAGTTTTGAATTGATTTCAGCTTTCACATTAACCTTTGTGAGCTGGGGGTACAGAGAAAAAGCCACAGCCTTGTTTGCCGGATATGGGAGCACCCAGAGCACCAGTGACACCCCAGCATTGTCCCCTGCCCTGGCAGTGACCACTGTTAAACCAGATAGGCAAGAGGCAGCTGTGGTGAGGCAACCAGGAGGGAGTGCAGGACCACAGTGACCTTTGTGCAGCTAAACACCACTGCCAAGATGCCCCTGGTGGGGCTGGGCACCAGGAAGGTAAGAGCTATAGAGAAAAGCACCTGTACTGCAGAGCTCCCAGGCACAAAACTTCACTGCCCCTGCACCAGCTTTGGAGAGCTGTCCTGGTGTCTGGGGCTCTGCTCTGCCTGGCTGTTGGGCTGAGCATGAGTTGGAGTGGAGCTACAGATAAATGGATAAATGGCTGGAGGTTGATTTCCAGCCCTGGAGTCCATGTTCGTTACTGAAAAAGACAGTGTTCTTGTAAAGGAAAAAAACCCCACCAACCTGGACTGGGGAGGGGGGGATTGCTTTCCCTAATATGGTTTCCCTGGTTTTATTTTGCTAGAACACAGGTCTTTAACAAGCACTGATTTAAGATTCTTAAAATTTATGCATTTTTTCCAGTCCCCAGCTGGCCAAGTAAAAGCTGCAGTGATGGCTGCCATCGATGCTGGGTACCACCACTTGGACTGTGCCTATGTGTACCTGAGTGAGGATGAGACTGGGGAAGGGATCCAGCAGAAAATCAAGGAAGGTGGTGTGAAATGAGAAGACCTCTTTGTTGTCAGCAAGGTAAGGATCCAATGATCCTGCAGCCTGGAGCACAGCATTTTCCTTGCCATCCCTCAGCACCCACCTTGTTTCCTCCTCACTGCCCACAGCCCACAGCCCACAAGCCCTGGGCACAGCCCTGTTTTTAATAGACAAATACAAGAAATATCACTGGTTAAAGTCCTCAAAAAAAAAAAAAAAAAACAAAAAAAAAAAAAACCAAAACCACAAAAAAACCTCTTGAGAAGACACAGAGAGATTGGTGGGACCTCAGAGGATGCTCCTGGCTAGATCTGAACTCAGTGCAAGAAAGAGGCCAATGTCTTAAAATCAGATTAAATCTCTACCCCCTCTTGTATTCCTGACTTAACAAGCATCCAGAGGTTGAACCAATGCACAGCATTTAGCAACAAAAACATTATATTCCAATATATCCTCTTTTCCCAAAGGCCCTGCCATGATCTGAAGACCCCAGCCACACCTTCAGGACAGAAACAAGCAATACCTCCCGGGTATTGGCATGGTCTGGGCAAGACCTCACACCAACAGACACAAACAAAGCAGAACACAAAACCTTCTGCCCAAAATCCTTTCTTAAAAGCCAGACGTGTCTCTCATGGCATGCCTTGGGAAAAGCAAGCACCAGCCTTCACAGGAGAACGAGTTCACAGAAGAAAGTGAGAGGAAGGACAAATTGCATTTCTCAGCCCTGCTCTCTTATGTGATTAAACTGCAATACCACATCCTGCAGAGGAGAGCTGACAGCACTGACAGAAAACTGGAGGAAGATTAAAGGGAAAACTAATTGTTTTGTCTGCCTTCAGTTAAATGAAACAGAAAAACCTTGGGCATCTGCTGTGGGAGAGACATCCAGAGAAAAATGCACCATGGTACATATTTCAGATTTATGTTTGTACCTGAATGAATTCCCCAAGTACAAGCAAACAGCAAAGCCTCCCAAGCAGCCCTAACATGCTATTATGGAGCACTTGAAGGATCCTGTTGATCAATTAATTTCTTTTTCATTGCACTTTCAACACCTCATCCATACAGCATATTTTGCCTCTCCAAAATTGCAAAGTCAGTTTCTAATGTGAAATTAAAAGGCCACCTACCATTTCTTTCTACACTTGTATGTTTCCTTCAGATATACGGTCTGCACCTCCCTAAAGGCAGAGGGACAACGTGATCATTGTGATATTCGCTGAAAACTCAGTGTTCTTCAGTAGTTTTGAAAACACGCTAAAACACGCCTTCCCTCAGCGTTTACAATGAAGTGATTTGTACTGATCATTTCCGAAATTACTCGCAAACTCACCCCAAAGTGAAACTGTTTGTCGCATGTTTGTGTCTCCCTCAGGGAACGGAGAGGGTGTCAGAGCACCCGGGGACACGGCACAAGCGAGATCCGCAGGGACAACCTGTGGCACAGGGCCAGGGCGCTGCAGGAGCCGATCACTGCAGGAGCTCCGGCCGGACCGGGACAGCCCTGCGCTCAGCCCTTATCCTTCCAGAAGGAACTTCACCTTTCTCCCGGGGGGAAAGCCGGGAGCGCCCCCGGCCTCCCTCACACACGGACTCCCCTCAGTGTAACCGCCACGGCCGCGCGGCGGGCCCTACTGTTTGCCGGCTCCGCTGCTGATTGGTTGGCACGGCGGTCTCGCGCGGGGACGGGAGCACTGATTGGTTGGCACGGCGGTCTCGCGCGGGGAGGGGAGCACTGATCGGTTGGTGCGGAGGGCTCGCGCGGGGACGGGAGTGCCGATTGGTTGGCGCGGAGGGCTCGCGCGGGGACGGGAGCACTGATTGGTTGGTGCGGAGGGCCCGCGCGGGGACAGGAGTGCCGATTGGTTGGTGCGGAGGGCTCGCGCGAGAACGAGGGCCCTGATTGGTTGGCTCGTCGGGCCCGCGAGGGGGTCGCTGATTGGCCGCGGGTGTGGGGGCAGCCATGGCGGGCATGGCGGGGTACGTGCGGCTCGGGGCCGCTGCCAGCGCGCCCCTCATGGGGCTGGGCACATGGAAGGTGAGGCGGGCACCGCGCCGGCCGCGCTGCGAGCCGAGGGAGCACCTGAGGATCCCTCACCGAGACCTGTCCTGCCCTTTTTCCCTTTAGTCCCCCCCAGGTAAGGTGGCAGCTGCGGTGATGGCTGCCATCGATGCCGGGTACCGCCACTTCGACTGTGCCTACGTGTACCAGAATGAGAAGGAAGTTGGGGAAGGGATCCAGCAGAAAATCAAGGAAGGTGCTGTGAAGCGAGAGGATCTCTTCGTGGTCAGTAAGGTATGGATCAGATGGTCATGGATTATGGACATGGTGGTTTTATCGGTAGTGTTTTTACAGTAGGAACATCTAACATTTAACACAGTCAAATGCCGTAGCACTGGAGAACTCTGTAATGTAAATTAGTTCATTCCTGATACTATTTTCTTGTTTCCTGTGCTGCCACACAGCCCAGGCCTCGCTGCATGTGAAGAGCACTAAGCTGGCCTCATTGCACATTTTATTCCAAAGAACAGGGAGCATTCCTGTGCTCTGCAGGACAGCACCTGAGAGCATTAACCCAGGAGTTCACAGTGCCCTGGTTTTTGTCTCCAGCTGTGGTGCACGTTTCATGAGAAGCCGCTGGTGAAGGGAGCCTGCCAGAAGACTCTTGCTGCCCTGAAGCTGGATTACCTGGATCTCTACCTTGTCCATTGGCCTTTTGGCTTCAAGGTACAGTAGCAGCAATGCCCATAACTTTGTTTCTTGTGGCTGGCTTAACAGCCCAACAACTGTTCTGGCTGGCAAGACAATTACATGCCTGTTATCTGTGCCAGCACTGCTGTGGTGCTTAGCATGACCCTGGCCATGTGACTCGGGCTCTTGGTCTCTGCCCTAGAGGCAGTTGTTTTCATACCCCCTTGATCCTGGGAATGATGGCCTGCAAACTAGAGAAACTAGAGGCAGCTCTCCCAGCTCCAAGCATAAGACAGGCTGCTTTCCTTTTCTCTTGCAAATCCACTGTGTGTTCATCTCAAAATCACCCCGTGTGGGAAAGAGGGTTGCTTTTTGCTGCTTCTCTGCAATTTTCCTTTGTGTGCTACAGAATCAGAGAGCAAAAGGAAGCATTTCTGTTTTACGTTTCTCTCTTCAATCACCAAGTCCTTAATGTAGTGCAGATTGAGCTGACCTTGATTGTAGGAGCCTTAGTGTTGTTCCAAGACAGGAGTTTAAAAGGTGAAACTTCTGTGAGAGTTTAGGCCCCCCAAGATCAATGGAGTTGATGTCTCAGTTTGAATATTTCTAGTCACAGCCTTTCTATCCTTCTGCAGTCTGATCTCTCCCCATTCCACCTGTTGCCTTTAAGATGCTCATCTTTTTTCATGCTTTATTTTAACTTTATATGAAGAGCCATGGAAATGAAACTGTCTCATGGTGACACCAGCAAACAGCTGCTAAACACAGTTCAGTCTTGGCATCTTTTCATAACTTGTACACAAAGGCTCTTCTAATTTTGCTGGTGTTGGTGGCTTTACACTGAGAGATGTCATGGAAGAACTGCCAGTGCACACAATACCTCTTTTCAGTAGACCAAAGTGTTGATGTCCCCCTGGAAAAAGAACAGCACAGTTCTTGCTAAGTGGGAACAAAAGAGCAGCACCTGAAGGGAGCACATGTGAGACTGGAGGCTGTAGCTCTGACTTGTTTGTTTCCCTGTGAGTGTTTGGGTGAGCCATCACTTCAGGGTTCCAGCAGAAAAACCTGTTCTTACAGGGAATGGTCACTGGCAAAAATGCCTTAAATTCTTTCCACTTCTCAGGAAGGAATGACTGAATGTAGACAGGAATTAGCACTCTTGCACCAGAAGTTTAAAGTATTGTGGTTGTGAGCACTCAAGTGGATTTGTCAAGAGATTTTCAAGCATTTTCTCTGTCACTGACAGGCAGGAGAGGACCTGTTCCCTGTAGATGACAAAGGCATGGCCATCCCCAGCAACACTGATATTCTACAGACATGGGAGGTGAGTTCATCCCAAATGGAAGAGTCACATCTTCTGTCCTCAGCAGTGGTGTTGGCTTCAGCAGTTTGCAGAACGTTCATCCACATATGCAGAATTCCTTGGAAAGAATTCACAGAAGCAGATGGTGGCTTTTAAAAACGTGCTTGCCATGAAGAAAAACAGAGCATGTCAGGAAGAATGTGTTCTGCATGCTGACTGTGCTCCTCTTTCTGCCAGGCCATGGAAGAGCTGGTGGATGCTGGCCTGGTAAAAGCCATTGGAATCTCCAACTTCAACCGTGAGCAGATTGAAAGAATCTTGAACAAACCAGGACTGAAGCACAAGCCTGCAAATAACCAGGTAAGCTGCAGAGTGACTGCAGGGGAATACTTTTCAGGGATTATAAAGTTACAGTTGAATGAGGAGGTGGAAAAAGGGAGAACAAAGTAGATACAGCATGTACTTTAAATCCCTCTCTCTGGATATTTCTTCATACAAACAGAACCAGAATATTTCCTTTTTGTCTCATCTTGTTGAACCACTAACTTTGGAGTATTTTCTTGGAGCCATTCTCTCTGGAGGCATGAAGAATCCAGATATGAGAGATCGTTCTGACAGAATGATTGACTCTTATAAAGCCCCACAGAAAAAAATCCAAAAAGCACGTAAAGACTCAGTATAAAAGTTGGTGCCATATAGAATTATTAGAATTACTAGAACTATTAGAATTATTATAAAGAATTATAGTCTTGTATTGTCACATAGGCCACCTGCAGCGTCGGGTGAAGGCAACCTGTAATTAGGAAATTAGGATTGAGAAAAATCTCTGGAGCAAGGGAAAACTACAGCAGTTTTACAGCTCTCAGTCTCTGTTTCTCTGTTAGCAGATTGAGTGTCATCCATACCTTTCCCAGGAGAAGCTGATTGACTACTGCCACTCCAAAGGGATCAGTGTGACAGCATACTGTCCCCTTGGACGTCCTGACGGGTAATTTCCAAGTGGGTTTGTGTGATTGAAGTCTGAAGCATTCAGACTAATTGAGTAATGGTGCAGGTGTGTATATATATATATATTTAATTAATGGGGCTAGATAGAATCTTTCTGAAGTGATTTTTCCTTGTCTCATCCTTTTTTCCCCCACTTTGTCTAGTTCTAAGCCAGAGGCACCTTCCCTTCTGGATGACCCCAAGATCAAAGAGATTGCAGCCAAGCACAACAAAACCCCAGCACAGGTGGGTCGGTGCCAGACAGTGGATGCCCCTTCCTGGAACACAGCAAGTTAGGAAACTATGTCTGAAGAGAGGCAACAGCCTCTGTGGTGTTACCTGTGAACAATGCTGCTTTTTTGTCTTGTTAACAAGCAATGCAGGTTGTCCATTCTGTGGCCTACAAGATATGCTACTACTAACTCTGGCCATCAGTCAAGAAAATATTCTTTACTCATCTTCAGTTGTCACTTCCCTTCTCAAGCCCTCTTGAAGAAAATAAAGCCTTGTATATGCTGCAAAACTTCTGGGTGCTAACAAAAGGAATTGACTGGCCCAAAACCAGAATGGAAAGGAGACTTTCCATGGAGGCTTCCACCAATTCCCTCTTTGCTCTCCAGGCAGTGCAACCTGGACTGCAGGGACAGGGATGATTTGAAATGCAGCTCTGCAGAAGTGGGTATAGCTTAGGGAAAACAGCTGTTGGAACAGGAGGAATGATTCAGGTGTCTGTTCTTGCAGGTTCTCCTTCGTTTCCAGATCCAGAGAAATGTGATTGCAATTCCCAAATCTGTCACCCCACAGCGCATTGTGGAGAACTTCCAGGTGAGGGGTCAGGAGTGAGCTGGGTGCTGCCCCTCAGGGATGGCTTGGCAGGGATCCTTTATCACCTTTGCCATGGCCTCCTGCAGCAACAGGGCTGGGCTCTTTCTGTCTGTCTGGAAGTCAGGGCTGCAGTGAAATCTACAGTGAAGAATGGACAGAGCTCTTGGAAACAGGATGCTGATAACCTTGTCAGGCACTTCACATGGGGTCTCCTGTTCTTTTGCTTCTTCCCTCTGCCAGTAGACTCTGGAAAATCCAAAGATACTTCTTTTCCTTTCCATATTTCATGAATCCATCACTTGTAACCAGCATTCTGTCTGATATGAACTTGTTCTTTCATCTTGTGAATCTTGCTTCTGATTTGATTTGTTCACAGAAGTTAAATCCAGCTGGTTTCCTCTTTCTAGGTGTTTGACTTTGAACTGACTAAAGAGGAGATGGCAACCCTTCTTAGCTTAAACAGAAACTGGAGGATCTGTGAAATGGTCACGTAAGTGACACTTTGTGTCCTTCAAACTCTTACATTTTCAGTGATCTTTATTCTGATCTCACAGGAACTGGTATAGCTGTTCAAATTGGGTATATTTTGAAATCTGAAATAATTTTGGGGATGAAGCATCTGTTGTTACACAGTATAAGTCATGCTGTGTATTCACTGTAAATCCATTCTCCAGGAAACTTTGGATGCCTGGAATTCCAAAATGAGGGTTCCAGTTGATAACTTTGGCTGTGTCCATATGGGAGAAATGAGCATTAGGCAGTTTTAAACTTAGGGTAGTTTCTTTCTGTGGGGTATTATAAATTGATGTCAATTTATACTCAGGTGGTGGGGAATGACCATCTGTTGTGCAGTACAAAGCACAGCTGCTTGCAGATCTGCACCTTGGAAGCCAAGACAGGAAGTCTTGGCAGCAAGGCCACAGAAGCTGCTGCTGCCTCTGTAAGCAGTGTGAATTTTAACTCTGTATCTAGAAAGTAACTTGGTCCCACCACTGTTCAATGCCTGAAAAATAGAAAAAGGCTGGAATTTGTTGGTCCTGTAGGCTGTTTCTGTATTATCAAATCTCTTAAGTTCACTCTGCAGTTACTCAGTTCAGAGCCTCCTTTTGAAGGCTCCTCTGTACACCCACTGTTGTTCTATATAGCAATTATTTTAGCCTTGAGTAATCTTTCCTCTTTGATTTCCTCCAGGTGCAAAAATCACAAGGAGTACCCTTTCAATGCAGAATACTGAAGATGTTTTCTTTTCCTGCCCTTTCTCAGGCCTCCAGGGTCTAATGAGATTCTACCATTGCCTCAAATTGTGCACTATGTAGCTTACACACTGTATCCCACTTGCCAGCAAAGGTACAGGATATGTGTTCAGTGACTTTGGGCTTTTTTCTTTGGTGAAAGGAAATTGTGCAATTGTTCTGAAGAACAAAATGTGGGTTATGATAATTCTCATTGCTTGAGTATCTCTGCATGGCTGAAATGGCAAAGGAGAAAACAGAAGAGGGAACTAGCAACTGATTTTGTCTACTGTCTTGCATCAGCACCACTTAAGGCTGCAGGGTTAAGGATATGTAAGTGCAGGAGAAAAATCCATCCTGAATAATCACATAATCACTGCCTGAAGGTAAAAGACAAAATTAACTTCTAGAGTATAGCCTGAAGCTTTCTGGGAAAGAAAAATAAATGGGAGAAGTGTCCAGACCTACAGATGAATACCAACACATCCTGGGCCTTATTTCATCACTTTTTTTTACAGGCTGAAACTGGACAGAGATTGATGTTCAATTTCATACTTGACCAAAATAAAAATATTTGGATTACCGCTGGTTTGGAAGTTCCATTCTAATGTTAAAGTTAACAAACCAAGAAGCTTGCATGAACAATGTAATTGAAAATAATCATCCCTATTCAATTTTAAATGATGTCACAAGAGCATTGAGATCTTGTCTTGATCAAAGGTTGAATAATTTGGTATAACAAGCATTGACAGAGCAATGCTGAAAAGAACAGTTGCACAGGACAAGCCTTAATATGGACTGTGGGTCAATCAGTCGTTGTAGGACAAGAAAAAAGGATGAGAGACTCCAAATAGAAGGCAAAGAGCATAGAAAAAAGGCTTTATTGTCTAATTCTTACTACTTCTATAAGGTCTTCTGATACACACTAAACATGGTTGGTGAATGACACCTCTCTAATCCCATTGGTTAAACTAGAGAAACAGGTCACATGTTTTGAGAACTAGAAAAGCAAAACACCACCTGGAGAAAGATTGTTTTGAGAAAGGATAGTTGTTTGCCAAGATTGTTTTGAGAAGAAGTTTTCTTGAGAACTTTTTCCTTGGGAAAAAGTTAGCAGCTGTTAGCAGGCTAAAATCTTTCAGACGCAGAAATATCAGGCCCACATGGTTCAACAAGCAACAGGAGACCAACACCTGAAACTGCTGGAAAACTCTGCATTGGTATCACTGTGGACTGATTTGGTTGGTAGCCAGTGCTGGTGTCTGGCTATTAAAAGCCCAGAGTAACAGAGGCTGGGGGGAGAGGAGCAATGTTGAGCAGGTGTCTGGTACAGCACAGAGCAGAGGGTGCGTGGTGGAACTGAAACATGTTAATCCTGAGCTGCTGCCAGAGCCTGGTGCTGGAGCAAGTGTTCTGTTCCCTTCAGGCTGTGCTGATTCACTGGGACAGGTCTCTGCTCTCTGTAACCATGTGAATGAGTAAAGGCTTCCCCTGACAAAGCCTCTCCCTGCTGGTGGAGGGTGCAGGTGAGCCTGGCTGGGCAGTGCTAGCATGGCTGGGAGGTGTGACAGTGTGGCAGTTTGGGTGTCCATATGTCCACGTGTGCCTTGGGCTGGTGGGCACGGGGCATCTGCAGAACATCTGCTGCATTCTGATCCATAACATCCACACCAGACCAAGTTGTGGGCTCTGACAAATGCATGTGAACTTTGAGCTGTGTCTTGAGCAAGTGGTCAAGAGTCTTCCTCGACAAGATGATTAACAAAAACCAGCATTTATGGAGGTGAATGTAGGTCTTATTTTGGTTTTCTCAGCTGTCGTGATGCCTTGTGAAGCTTGTGAAGTTGTGCGTGGTTGTGGTGTTTTTGTTTGGTCTAGATTTTGAACTTGGGACCTTTTGTGTGCTAAGCAAACGTTAACTACTGCACTGGCTTCACAGGCTTCTACAGCTGAGAAAAGTGGCAGCAACTTTAAGAAAGAAACAAAATAAGACCCACAGGTGAACAGTATTAGGGCCCAGTGCTGACTGACTTGGTGCTCATGCTGTGCTATTTAACTCAGTATGCTGTGGGTGAATACACTTAGACAAGCTTGAGCTACTTGCTTTGTACATCATTGGGTTGTAGGTATGAGTGCATGGATGAAAGGTGCTTGCCAGATGACAGAAAGGCTGAGAGACTGAATGTCACAGGAGCATCAAGAACTTGCCGTGATTAGGAGTTAAAATAACTGGATACAATGAACCATGACTGACCAGTTGGTGCAGACAAGAATTGTGGGAGGAGCCTTGGTACATGGGATGTGAGAGTGCCAGGAGAACAATGACTGGAAGTGCTGGAAAACTCTGTGGTGAAAGTGTGGACTGCTCTGGCTGCCAGGCTGTGCTGACATCGATGGAGCTTTACAAGCCCTCAATAAAACAGACTCAGGAGAAACAAGACTACACCCATGCAGAAATCCAAAATGATGAGATGAGGTGTAAGAGCACGTGTTAGTGCTGAGCCACTGCCCAGAGCCTGACACAGGTCAGAGTTGGGTGCTGCATTTCCCCCAGGTGAGGCCACACTGACTCACTGGAGTACTTGATGAGGGGCACACACTATTATACATTGTGAATATTTCCAGGTATCATTCTCCTGTCACTTTATCATCCATAGCTCGTATGTACCAAGACTCCTTCAGTGCATATGTCACATTCTCCCTGCCAGGCTAGCCTGTGGACTGGTAAAAGCCATTGGTGTCTCCAACTTCAACCATGAAGCAGATTGAAAGAATCTTGAATAAGCCAAGACTGAAGCACAAGCCTGCAAATGTCCAGGTGAGCTGCAAAGTGACTGCAGGTGACTGGTTTTGTGGGATTATAAATATCCAGTTACAGTTGAATGAGGAGATGCAGAAAGGAAGAACAAAGCAGACTCAGCACAATTACAATTTCTGAGTAAACATAAAGATGTTGTAGATCTGTGTCCTGATAGGGAATGAAGTTCCTTATTTGTGTGGTACACAAATTACAAGAACTTCTTAAAATACTAGTTCTGTTATTAGTAATGGCATCGATCTGTTATTAATAGCAGATTAATTAATAATAATTGTTCATGCAACATGTGTTTTGTATCATGCAGGAATCCACAATTCAGTCACCCAGTTGAAAAGGGAGGTCAGTTTTACAACTGTAACTTTGTAACTTCTATACAGAAGCAGAGCATTTACTGACACTAGTGGCTTCCTACTATCTACCCTGATTTATGTAAAATAAAAACAGTGGTTTTATATACACATAGAAAAAAAATCACCTAGTCTTTGTCTGCATACAGCAGCCACTGCCCCTTTGCATGCAGGAGCTGCAGAAGTTTATGCCTTCAAGGAGCCTTGGACAGACTGAGACATCTCTTACAGCTCTGAATTCAGTACTTCTTGCATATTAACTAAGAGTACTACGTTCCTTCAGTGTCCAGAGCCCGCCAGACCTTCCTCTGCATGTAGTTAGAAAAAAAGAACATGCTGAAAGGAAAAAAAAAGCATTTTGTTCAAAACTGTAGCACATGAGAAAGGGGTACCAATCATGAGAAAGGGAGCTTTTATGTCTAGAACAGAAGGGGGGAGAACAGAGCAGATGCAGCACATCGTCCTCATCCCACTCCACACTACTGCTGAATATACAAGGCATTGGGGTTTTCAATATTTGCTAAACTACTGCTTACAAATCTGAGAAGGGCCTCAGAACGTGCAAAAGAACCAGGGCCAAAGAACCCAGAGGTGAGCCTTATGAAGTGCTCTTTCCCCAGAGCAAAGACCCAGAGGTACAAGAAATCTCCCTGTAGAAGCAGGTGCTGTAGAAAACTAAAGCTAATACTTTTCAAAGACTGGCCCATGAGGACAAATACCAGCCTTCAAGTGCACGAGGAGATAATCCCTGCAGTGAGTTACAGCTGTATTCTCTCAGTCTCTGTATCTTCTGCTGGCAGATCAAATGCAATCCATACCTGACCCAGGAGAAGTTGGTCAGCTACTGCCAATGCAAAGGGATTGCTGTGACAGCATACAGCCCCCTTGGCTCTCCTGACAGGCCATGGTAAGGTTGCTTTGCAATTTGTGAGGGAGCTGGCATAGATAACACTTGGAGCACTGAGACAGTAAGTGTACTGTTCGCCATTGAACTCAAAACAGAATTCTGGTGTTATCTCTCCTTTGTGTAGGGCTAAGCCAGAGGATCCTTCCCTTCTGGATGACTCCAAGATCAAGGAAATTGCAGCCAAGCACAACAAATCCACAGCCCAGGTACATGAATGCCAGACTGTACCCCTTCCTGTAAGAGGACACCTAATGACAATGTAGAGGACAGGCTGGCTCCTTGTTCCCAGTCTCCTCTGGTGAGAAGCAGCAGTGCGGGGTCTGTTTTATGTGTGGCCTGGAATGCACACTCTCAAGTGTGCTCTGACCACATACTGTAGAGGAAAACAAATCTGGAATGAACCCATCCTTCAATTACAGAGTTCAGATCCCACCTTAGCAGCTTCTTTAAGCAAAACTAGAAAGAATTGTGACTAAAACAAAGTCTTATATTCCCTGCAGGAACAAGGAATATAAGGTAGTTCTCACAAGGACTACCCGTTCAATGCAGAATACTGAAGATGTTCATATCCTGCCTTCAGAGCCCTCCTGTCAATTTATCTTTCTTATTGCATTTCTCCTCTTGCAGCCAGTGAAGTCACAGCCTGTGTGATCTTTTGTTTATTCTGTCTGAAAGATACAGTAAAATTGTTCCAAAAGAATAAAATGGGGGCTGTAATAATTTTCTGTCAAAATGGGGATTGGGGATTTAGCAAGGGAGAGACTTTGAACTACACATTCACATTTTTAATTTATCTTGCTTCAACACAACAGGCTGAGGAGGTAGTTGGCAGTTATGGGAGAAAAATCTGAGAAATGTGAACCAAAGGCCAGCAATTTTATCCCTCCAGAAGTAACTGAGAAAGGAGTTTTTCCTACTCAGGAAAAACTTTTCCTTAGGGAGAAAAAAAACTAAAAAACAACTCCATAAGCAGAAAACACACAGGTGCGTGGTCGGCAGTATTTTCAGCCAGGTTTTCTCCTGAGCGTGTGGATTTTCCCTGGGACAGGGCACATTCCCCATTCCCCTGCGGGCAGCAGAGGGCGGCCATCCCTCAGCCACCCGCGCTGTCCCCTCCCCGCCGGCCCCAGCCCCGGCAGTGCAGGGATGTCCCTGATGTCACACAGCCCCGGGGTCTGGCGGCAGAGCATCTCCTCTGGCCCTGGCAAGCCTCGAGGCCAAATTCTCCTGGCCGCACCTGAGGCCCCTCTAGCTCCATCCACCTCCCCCTTCAGCCCAGCCACGCATCCACCTCTCCCCTTGGCCCCACAGCCCCAGGGGAGAGCAGGAGGTGTTTGCTTTTGGGGCTGTGTCACCTTTCCGCTCCCAACGCCTGGGCAGGTGACCAAACACAACCGTGAAGTTGCACACTGGGTTTCAAGGCAAAAGAGCAAAAACCTTTGTTCCAGAAAACGAGCACCTTATGGACTTCTTTCCAAAATTTCCACTTTCAGTTCATGAAAATGTAATCCAAGAACGTTTGCTTTACAGCTTCCTAAAGGCAGCAACCCATAAAACCTTCTGTAATCCCCAGGCTGAGGTGGGACTTAGCTCTGCTGAGATCAAATAGACATTTTTATTGAACAATAAAGGTATAATGTTACTGTGATGCAAAAGTTTGGAGCACTGTCTTTTTAGTGAATACTTTCTCCAGCATGGATTACCCAGTGGCCATAGAGCATTCAGGGGTTTCCTTGTTCAAGTGTAACTCATCAACCAGCTGCAGTCCCCTTGGAATTAAGTCCTTTCAGCATGGATCTCCTTCAAAAAGTGCACCTGTGTCTCCAGAAGTATTCCTGAGTCACAGTACTGTGAGCTTAAATTCTGACATGGGACAGGCTGTTTCTATCTGTTTCAGTGATAGAAAGAGGGAAGTGGTGGAGCCCCACCTGAAATCCTCAGATGAATCCTCACCTCCTATCCTTATATCACCTCCACACAGGTCACCACTGCCATCCCTTGATGCCAGCTGCAATGTATGTTCTTTACATTCCACCCTGCACTTTATTGAAAGATAAAGAATTGTTTCACCCTTATTCAAACTCCATCTTTAACATAATCATCATCTTACTGCATATTCATCATAAACTCCACCCCTTGCCCCTGCAGACCAGTGTAGTTAACACCTCACCAGTGCAAACTTTAGACACATATCCCAAACCCACCTCTTCTCCCACAGACAAAATTATCTGGATCCACACTGCAACAGTCAACATACTTTCCAACTGCTTCTAAAATGCTTTCCAAGCTGAACTCCCAGCAGTGTCCTTGGTCGTGCCACTAATCTGCCCATCTTCTGGCATGCACCATCCAGTACAAAGCGTGTAAGTTACTCCTTGATGTCCCAACAGCTTATCAAGTGATACCAGGAGTAACTGTGCTCAGACCTTGGAGCTTTCAGGCCACAGCATCAGTGATCACCACTTTTTCAGGGTCCCTTCCCCCTTCCCTGTAAACACAACCCAGCAGTCCAAGCAACTGCAGGGCAGTCTCATCAGGGGGATCAGCAGGAGCAGATGATTTCTCCCCACAGCCCTTCACTGCTGGGTCCTAAAGCCTTCCTCCCTTGGGAAGGGCAGTGCCTGCTAGTAGTAGAGAGCCCAAACTTTCCACAACTCTGCTCTTACAAGGCAAAAGCCTGTATCATTTGCTTCCATTTCCCAGCACTAACACAGCCACTGCAGGGACAGTTGCTGCACATGTTCAATATTTCTGCAATTTCGTTCTGAGCAAAGGACTGTCAGGAGAGCACTCACACTTTCTGGGCAGCAGCACTCCCACCTCCACAGGCCTACCTAAGCTTGCAACTCAGGCTGCCTGAAGAGGCTTTGTTTCCATCAGCTTTCAGAAAGCATCTGTTTCTCTCTTCCAAGTCATCTCCTTACCCAGCACTGGTCTGCCCAGATGCCTCCTCTCTTCAGGCAAGTGCACACTGTGTGTACTCCCCTGGGCACGCACTGCCTGCTCCACTTCCACTGCTGTGTGTCCCCAGGGCCAGGATCATTGCTCCTTCCAGAGCTCTTCTCACTACTGCACTTCTGGGCTGTGACTCACGTAACTGAGGAGAGAAAAAAGAACACAGAAGAACAAATGAGTAAATGGCTTTCTCCCCCTTCCCCAGCCTCTGTTTAAGCCAAACATCAATCCACTCCCTGTCCTTCTCTCCACCCGTCTTTTGTCACCACAGATTTCATCCAGGCCATCCCAGTCCCTCCCTGGGTGGCTCAGAGGGTGATGCTGGGTGCCTGATGCTTCTTTTCACCACTCAGTCCTGCTTACTGTGTCCTGGGTGGGAAGTCTGCTGTCCCCAGGACTGTCACTGTCCCCAGGGCTGCCACTGTCCTGCCCAGCAGGAGTGGCCCAGCCCACAGGACCCCCCTTTGCAGTGAGGTGCTGCCCTCCTTCTCAGCGGCCAGGGGGACTGTGGGGGACACACAGGGCGTTCCCATCTGCCAGAACTCAGTCACCCTTGGTACAACACCAGTTTCAGAGCTGGCCAGAATCAGTCTTGACCAGCCTGGGGCAGTTCATGGTTTCCTCCTGCCCAGGCTTCCCTTGCTGCACTAAACCTGCCCTTCCCACACAATAATCACCACAGAGGGGTGAGGGGATCACTTCCTCATCCTTGCCTGTGCCCTGAGCTTGTTATTCCAACAGGTGTGATTAAAGGACAAAAGCATGAGGACAAACAGCATCATCAGCCCTGAGAATACAGGAGATCCACCAAGATACACTCCTGGGCTGATCTGAGCTCAGAGTGACAAAGAGGCCAAAGTCTTGTACAAGCCCCCGGCCAAGCCCCTCAGATCTGCCTCCTGGCACCCAGAGGTTGAACTCAAGCCCCACTGAGCAAGATAAATCTCCACTTCAAGCAAAGCAGAAATTCCTGCTGTGCTTCCCAGCGAATCAAACTTGAAACCTGCATGCCCTCACCTCCAAACCCTGGTTTAAGCCATGCCTGTGTGTGTCTGTAGCTCTGAAGCTGCAGACCCCTGCAGCTCTTCCCTTTAGCTGTAGAGATGACCACACCTTGCAACATTGTCACCTCCCTACTTTGCTTTGGTGTTTTTTCAGCGGGCCACTGGGTCTCTGTGGTAAACACTGTCCATAAGGACATACCCACTTGCGTTGTTTTGGGCCCTGTTCTCTGATTCCAAACACTGCTGGTCACCAAAGTCACAACTTGTGGTGAAATTACAGTTACTAAATGCAAAGTCAGCAAAACTGAAAACTCATGATGTTATGCCTCCTGTTTCAGTGCATGTGGATCAAGGGAAAAAAAAGGAAAGCAAGACCCTCCTCCCCCTCACAGTTCCTCATTGTCAGCGCTCTCAGTAAAGACATGGCCATGTTATCAAGGACACAGGACACAAAATTTAGCAGGCTGGCTGTCACAGGGTGACACGTGCAGTACTTCTTCCTCCCCCAAGGCCCCCACCAGACCTTGGGGAGAGGCAAACGGTGCAAAGCTGACTGGCCTGACAGCTCTGAGGGGAAAGGCTCCAACTCACAAGAGCTCACAGCAACAGCAAAATACAGAACTTCTGCCTGAAGCCTCTCGTGACAGGACGGAGGCATCTCTCTGACTTGAAACCATGAGGGAAAATTCAACCCAAGCGGTAAGAGATAAGCACCAAGTTGTGTAAAGGTCCTGTGATCCAAGTGAAAGCACATCGCATCCTGCCAGGGATGCCTGATGGTGCTGACACAAACAGGAGGAACATTAAAGAGGAAAAAACCAATTACCTTGCCGTCCTTAGCTAAATGGAGCAAAAAAAAATGAAGCTGCAGAGAGCAGGGAGAGGCACCCACAGCAAACGGTCGCACCTGAAGAAACTCTCCACATGTGAATAAGCAGCAAAGCCTCCCAGGCAAGTCTGGATTTTTCCATTGCGCTGTGACGTCTTCAGCAGAACAGCAAATGCTTGTCTGCAAAAGCATCAAAGCCAGTTTCTGATGTGAGACTGCTGGCCACCACCGTGTTTGATTACAATCGTGCATTTTATTCTGCAATGTCCTCAGCACTTCCCTAAAGACTGAGGGACAACATGATCATTATGCCACTCATTAAAAAGTCACTGTTCCTCTTCTGAGACTTTCAAAACACTCTCAAAAAAACCTCTTCTAAAATTCAAAATAAAGGTGGGGGTTTTTTTAGATTCACTCTATCCTGAATTACTCCTAAAAGCCACAGCTCGCAGTGGAAGCTGCGTTTGTCCCACTTGGCGCAGGAACAGCTTCTCCCGGCTCTCAGAAGCCAGGCACGCCGAGCTTTCTGCTGTCGTGTCGCTGTACCAGCACACAGGGCCACAAGAAACCGGCAAGGGGACCAGCCCGGGCCACCACCCCTGCGGTGGGCTCAGCCCTTCCATGCCCTGAGGCACACAGCGCGCCACCAGCACTCGGGGCGCGGGGACACAGCTCTGCCTCACGTCCCCTCTGCCATCCGCACCGCGGGCATGAGGCTCCAGGGGACCGAGGCGCTGCGGCTGGGTCCATGTGCGGTGAGCACGGCCCGGGGGCTGCGGGCCGATCCCCCAGCACGGAGCCGCAGCCGCGGCCTGCTCCGCTCCCCCACAGCGGCCCCGGCCTGGGCGCCGCCCCGGCACCCCCGCGCCGCGCCGGGCGGGGCGGGCCGGCCCCGCTCGCTATTAAAGGCGCGCGTTCGGCCGTAGTCGCGGTGGTGCTGCTGGCGGGGCCATGGCGACCTACGTGCAGCTCAACACCGGGGCCAAGATGCCCATCCTGGGGCTGGGCACGTGGAAGGTACCGGGACGCGCTCCCCCGGGCTGGCGGCGTGAGGGCGATGGGGTGGGGGGGGGAAGGAGGAGCGCGGCGCGGGCCCTGCAGCGCTGCCGGCGACACCGACACCCGGCCGGGCCGCCGCCGGGATTTGGCTTTATTTTAGCTGGGGTTTGCTTTGGATGTGGCGGCATTCTTAGTTTTGTCTTGGCATGAGAAAGGTCTTTAGTGCTGTGTTGATGAGAGGGGTTTTTTTTGCCATCGCTTTTTTCAGTCCCAGCCAGGGAAAGTGACAGCTGCAGTGATGGCTGCCATCGATGCTGGGTACCACCACTTGGACTGTGCCTATGTGTACCTGAGTGAGGATGAGACTGGGGAAGGGATCCAGCAGAAAATCAAGGAAGGCGTTGTGAAACGAGAGGATCTCTTTGTTGTCAGTAAGGTACGGGTCTAGTGATACAGGATATACCAGAGGATACCTTTTTATTTTAAAGTAACTCCCCAGTTCTTTACTTACCTACTCTGTTGTGTAGCGTGGAACAATTCAGAACATCACTTAAGCCATTCCTGAGACTCCTACTTTACCTCATCCTGTACTAGGAATTATGCAGGGTCCATACCATAAATCTGGGTGATGCTTTCAGCTTAAGTCTTAATAAATGAAACAAGACTACTCCTGCTGTCTGCCAGGACACCGTGCAGTCGTGTGTGCTGCCACTGCACACATTGCCCAGTATCACAGGCCAGTCCTGCTCACAGAACAAGCCCCACTTGAAGAGCTGTAGCATGACCTGGTTTCACATCACTTTCCCGAGGGGACAGGCACCCTGCTGAACAGTACAGAAGAGTTCCAAGAGCTTTAACCCAAGAGGTCACAATGTGCCTTGGCTTTTTGTCTCCAGCTGTGGTGCACGTTTCATGAGAAGCCGCTGGTGAAGGGAGCCTGCCAGAAGACTCTTGCTGCCCTGAAGCTGGATTACCTGGACCTCTACCTCATCCACTGGCCTCTTGGTTTCAAGGTACAGTTACAGCAGTGCCCTTGGCTTTATCTGTGAGTGGCAATTGTGAAGAGCTATGTGGCTTTATAGCCCAGTGATTGCTTCAGTTGCACACATCAGCCCATGTGTATTGTGTAACAGCACTGCTCTTGCTGGTGCCAAGCTTTACTGTGGCCGTGTGAGCCAGGCTGTTGATTTTTACCTCTGAGATCCCTACTTGCATGGCATCTGCTGCCCTTTTGGTCATGAAAGAGGCAGACCTTAAACCCTAGGGATGGGTTTCCCTGCTGGAAGCAGAAGTTATATCTCCTTCCTTTTGGTTATTGCTTGTGTTGCCTTCTACAAAACCGAAGTTATGCTCAGTGTGGTTCCCTCTTTGTGGGAAGAAGGCTATACTTTGCTGTCTGACAGAAGTTCTTTCCTCTGCCTGTTACAGAATCACAGAATAAGAGGTTGCTTTTCTTTAATTTCTGTCTTTAATCACTGAGTCCTTAAATACAGTCTAACTTGAACTGACCTTTGCTATAGGAGCATTAGCATTCCACAGGCTCTAGAGTTAAACTTTTTAATTCCCAACACTTCTACTGACTGCATGCAAAGGAGCTGATGTCTCAGTTTGAGTATGTCCAAGCTTAGGCTTTGAGGGAGAGCTCAATCAAAATTTTTTCTCTACCTCTTGCTACCATGATGAACTGTTCTTTATAGCATCTGTATTTTTAAAATTAGTTTCACAGGGACAGAACTATCAAAGTGAAAATGTGTTGTGGTGTAAATAATGAATGAATAGAAAATAACTGGTTTTGAATGAAGCTGATACCTGGCAGATAGTCCTAACTGGGACACAGGGTGTTCTAACCTTCTTTATGCCAGCAACTTAAACAATGAGACTCCCCATGAAAGACCTGTCAGGAAATCTGCTCCAGTATAAGGTGAACATATTCCAAGCCCTAAGTGGGTCCTTATTATGCATTTCATTAAAACACTTCATTGTGAGCAGGTAAAAACTCTGTATTTTTGTAAACTGGCTACTTTCTGTCTTACAAGTGGAGGCTAAAGTTTCACCATACGGATTTTGATGAGCCGAAGGACACAGTGTCCATTCAGAAGTATTTGTCCTTACTGAGTTGACTGTTGGCAAAAAAACTGCCACAATACCATGTAAAAACAAAAGACTGAAAACTATAGATAATGAGTATTAGTGTCTAACACATCTGTAGACAATTAGTATAATAAGGATTAGTTTGTCCTGTAATAAGAATTTATAGGCTCATGGTCTTCAGCTGGTGTTAACCCAACCTCCCAATAATGTGTGTTTCAAGCAACTTCTCTGTCACTGACAGGCAGGAGAGGACCTGTTCCCTGTAGATGACAAAGGCATGGCCATCCCCAGCAACACTGATATTCTACAGACGTGGGAGGTGAGTTCAGCCACAGCAGGAGAAAGTTTAGACTTCTGAAGGTAATGAGAGCATCAGAGACTGCTGAGACCATAAGACAATCTCACATACTTAGAATTACTTGGAAGGACTCACTAGTACAATAGCAAATTGTCATGTATCAATTAATCCTTTTCCACTTCTAACTTGCTGTGAATTTCCATTATCTCAAAGAATGAGTCCTTCAAGCATGGGAGGTATGGCCTCCCATATACACCAGTGCTCTGATGTTTTTTTCCCTCAAACTTGAACTCTGAAAATCTAAACACTTGTTTTAGGTTTCTTATGAAGGAAAGAAGGCATTTCAGGAAGCATGTGCTCTTCAGGCCCTGCCTTTGTGTATTAGATGCTGACTTTGTGCTTCTTTCTGCCAGGCCATGGAAGAACTGGTGGATGCTGGTCTGGTAAAAGCCATTGGAATCTCCAACTTCAACCATGAGCAGATTGAAAGAATCTTAAACAAGCCAGGACTGAAGTACAAACCTGCAAATAATCAGGTGAGCTGCACAGTGGCAGAGGCAAATGTTTGGTGCTGTTCTTTTTTGTGGGGTTATTTGTCGTGGTTTTTTTTTTTTTAAGAAAATTAACAAAGGTCTTACTTTGAAATAAGGTTATAGAAAGAGACTGGAGTAGACACTACATATTCTTCAGTCTCACCCTCCAGCTGCTTCTGGATGCCCAAGTGCTGGGTTTTTTTATGAACTCTGTGCTACTGGTTGGAAATCTGGCAATGAGCAGCTCCAGAATCCCTCCTTGTAGGAGGAAAAGAGGGGGAACTCACATGAACTCTAAAAACTTCCTTGCAGTAGAGTAAGACTTGGTGTATGTATATACAGAGAACTGGATGACCTTTTCATGACACTTCTGTGGAGAAGCCAGTTCCTGCTGCTGATGACTGAGGGAATTGATCAGGAACATGTTTCATGGACCCAGCACTTAATGAGCATTAGGAGGAAATGGAGGTGCAGGGTAGGCCGTAGAGTAGAAGTTGTATAGACAGCACTTGAATGAAATCTTAGGAGAATTCAGATGGCAGGAGACCTTGGGAGATTATGTGCTCAGAGGAGCATCATCCCTGAGGTCAGACCAGGTTGTCCAGGGCTTTATCCATCTTGAAAACCTGTGAGGATGGAGACTGCACAGGCTCCCTAGGCAGCGTGCTCTGCTCCCTGACCCCCTCGGGTGCATGGCAGGGAGAGGGAGTTCTCCTCCATCCAGTCTCAACCTCTCCTGTTTTCAGCTTGCATCTATTGCATTCCTCCAAGCACCACTAAAGAGCTTAGCTTGTCTTTGAATGACCCCCTTTTAGGTACTGAAAAGCTGCTACTGTAGGAGGCCTGAAGCTTTCCCTTCCCCAGGCACAGCCCAAGCTCCCTCAGCCTTTCCCAGTACAGCAGGTTCTCCACCCCCTTCCCGTGCTGGGGTTTCTCTGCTGAAGTGATGGCAGTCTGTCAATGTTTCTGCTGCTGAGGGGAGGTGGGAAGAGGAAAACTGGACACAGTGTTATGAAGGTGGTCTGGCAAGGATGAGCAGAGGCAAATGATCACTTTTACTGGCTGTGTTCCTGCTGCCAGGGCTCACTGGTGGCTCATGTCCTGCTCACTCTGGTTTGACCCCCCAGGTCCTTTCTAGCATAGCTGCTTTACAGGTAGTCAGGTTCCAGCCTGTGCTATTGCCAGGAGCTGTTCCTTCTCAGGTGCATGGCTTTGGGCTTTTCCTTCCCAGGTGTGTGGCTTTGTGTGCAGCCTTGTTGAATTCCTTCAGGTTTTTGTTTGCTTGTTGTTTCTGCCTGAATGGGCCCCTCTGAAGTGGCAGTCCTGCCCTTGAGTGGGTTGGCTGGTTGTTCCCCAGTTTGGCATCACCTTCAAGATTGACATGATTATAGACTGGCACAGGTTGCTGAAGAGGACAAGTCCCAGGATAGACCCCTGTGGGGTCTGTCTAGACTTGACCTTGACTCTTCTGGCATTTGAAGGACTCTAGTCAATTATTGATACTGGATTATTAAAACTGGGTCATTTATTGTGGTAACTTGAGCATTATCAGCCCCAAAGCGCTTTCAGAAAACTTAGTGTAAGTTTTATACCTTTTACATCTTTTATGATACCTGCCACTATCACTGTATGATAATTACCCTTATCTCTGGCACAGGGGTCACTGATCTTGGACCTCTCAGACTTATAAATGCTCTCCAGCTCTAAATGATTGTTGGCTATAATCAAGTTTAGCACAAAGCATTGGGTCTTTGGTCCCTGTCCTTCATAAACTACTGCTTCTGAAAAAATCCTTGCAAACCTGAAAGCTTGCTGTTAGTAACACCTACCAGTTGGGCTAACAGTGAGAGTGCTTCCTGAAAACACTTGCTCTGTGCAGATATTTCACATGTAATCCACTGTCTGTCTTGTCATTCCCATTCTTTATTTGAATGCTGCCAGGATGTGTGTTGGTTTTAATTGTAGTGAGAAAATAATTTGGCAGGGTAGTAATTACATAATAACGATGCTAGTACTTAATTTCATTTTTCAACTTGAGTGCCAGTGGACAGGTGAGGATGACTGTGCCTTGCTTAGGTTGCATAAATTCTACCTATCAAATAGTTGAGAACACTAGATGCTCTATTACTCTTAAATAGCTGTCCTTCTGCAACTGCTGAAGCAAAATAAATATGTATAATATGTCCTAAAAATGGAGCTCTCCGTTCTGTTTAATATTCCAACATGTCTCAGAGGGGAAACAGGCATGCAGGCCTCTGATAACAGCAGGCAGCCAGAACCATAAATAAAACACTGGAGGCTGTAAACTGATTCCATGTTTTGCACTGCCTTGCTCCACCTGCCAGCAGCACAAGTTTCCAGGGACTGCCCTCAGAGTGCAGCTGCAGGAGGCTCAGATGGCAGCGTAGCCCGAAGGGTTCTTACTGCTGTCTGCTGGCAGAAAAGCAGTGCTCCCTGGTGTGCAACTATGCTGAAAGTCCCTCTGTGCAAAGTATCAAATATTCGTGTTCATTCACTGCCTCCTGACATGAACAGTCCCTGTTCCATGCTCCATGTCTGTGCATTTGCCTGCCAGAACACAGAGCCACTGTGAAGGAATCTGTATTCCATCCTATTCTAATGGAAGTTCATGCTAAGTGCACGTGTGTTTGTAAAAGGTCTGTAATGGGCAGTGGGCTGAAGGTGTAAAATCTGTAGCAGGCAACTATTCTCAACATTTTCAGACTAGAGGTGTTTAGTGTGAGTTTTGCCACAAAGCAAATGAAGACTAATGAAACAATGCTGACCTTGAAGTTAATATAGTAGCTGTAAAAAAATATTATGGCACGTTTAATTAGGGGTGAAATGAGAACTTTGTACTTCCCTGCTCTGCAATCTTATTGCTGTGGCTTTACAGCTCTCCTGGGCATTCATTTTAGTGTCCCATTGAGGCAATTGTGTAGCTGGTCACCATATGCTGGAGATGATCTGCATCAGCAAAGCTTTAAGGACTTTTGTCACAGTCCTTGGACCCTTCACTGCAAGGAGAGCTACTATAAAGAGTAGAAAGGGGGTGGGACACAGAGATAATAAAGACTGTATAATATTGCTTGGAGATAATTGAGTTAGCAAAAATCAGCCTTTGATTAAAAACTAATCCCTGGAACATGTTAAAGCAGTTAAGTCACTGTCAGTCTATACTTTTATGTTGGCAGGTGGAGTGTCATCCATACCTTACCCAGGAGAAGCTGATCAAGTACTGCCAATCCAAAGGGATTGCTGTGACAGCATACAGCCCCCTGGGCTCTCCTGACAGACCATGGTAAGGCTGCTTTGCCAGGGAGCTGGTGTGGATTATTCTGGAAGCACTGAGGCTACATGTGCACCATTTATTTTTCATCCAGATACAGATCTTTACTAGGTTGGACCTATGGAGGTTTCCTGTCACTGATCTTCTTTCCTCTGTGTAGGGCTAAGCCTGAGGATCCTTCCCTTCTGGATGACCCCAAGATCAAAGAGATTGCAGCCAAGCACAACAAAACCCCAGCACAGGTGGGTAGGTGACAGAGTACCCCTTCCTGTAGCCCAGCATGAAGGACAGCTAATGACAGTGTAGAGGACAGGCTGGCTCTTCATCCCCTGTCACCTGTGGTGTTAGCAGTGCAGGTTTGTTCCCTATGTGGAGAACAAACTTGGTGCTCTGATCATCACAAGAAACATTTTCTTGACCCACCTTCAGATGCTGCCATGTTTGTCTTTGCTGTTGCAAAGAAGGGAGGATTTGAATAGCCTACTCAAAATCTGAGTGAGAAGGAAAGGGATTGAGTGTCACTAAATTGCAGGGGAGAGGAGACAGGAAGCCTTGTGGGATTCTACAACTCCTCTACGTGGACTTGAGAAAGTGCTGATTAGAATTCAGGTATAATTTGAAAAGCAGCTCCAAAGAGTGGGTTAATTATGCTGAATCGTACCATTTACAGGAAATAACTGCAACCCAGGCTCTGCTTGCCACGGAGCAAGAGCCATCCCCTCCCTCCCTGATGCAGTGATGTGCCTCTTGCAGGTTCTCATTCGGTTCCACATCCAGAGAAATGTGATTGTGATTCCCAAATCCGTCACCCCACAGCGCATTGTGGAGAACTTCCAGGTGAGTCATGAGGAGTGAGCTGAGTGCATGGCATGTCCAGGGATGGTTTGGCTTCTCCCTGCACAGCAAGCAGTGATCCTTTCTCACCCTTCCCAGGTGCTCTTCTGACAAGAGGACTGGGCTTTTTCTCCATATGTTTCCCTACAGTCTCCTGAGGGCTGAACTTAAAGGTTACAGTGGGAGAGCAGGAGCGACCAAAGCTTTGGGAAACACTACATCCTGATAATCTGAGCAGTCACATTGTGATTCTTCCTGTTCTGTGTCATGTGAAGGAGTCATTTGACAACTTATTTAGGGCCTGAGTGCAGTAGCACACCCCAAAAGATTTCTGGGAAGCAAGCACTTTTAAGGAAATAGTCCTGGTGTCTACGAACCACATTGCTGCTCTTGATTCAGTGGTCCTGAACTGGACCCAATATTAGGATTTTGCTTCCAAACACTCAGTGGCTTTAGGTGGGATATGGAGGTCTTGCAGCTACTACTTTGGCATAGCACAGAAAGATGCATCCTTCACAAATGGAAGGTGGAGGCATTCTGCTACACAGTGCCCCTCAAACTTCTTAAAACAACTGGCATGTGTAACTGCAACTGGAGATTCTGTAATTCCTGCCTCTGCCTGCTCACCTCCCTCTCCCACTCCAGCTAGAGGAGGCTCAGAAATCCAGAGTAGTGTCTTTTTTTCCTTTCCCTTCATGAAGCAGTCACTTCCAATAAGCACCATACACTGTGGACTTGTTTTTTAATTTTGTGATTTTTTTTCTTAATTTTTTTTTTGCTTGCAAGCACTGATTTGGTCAAAGAGGTGATTTCTGGCTTTTTCTCCTGTTAGGTGTTTGACTTTGAATTGACTAAAGAGGAGATGGCAACTATTCTCAGCTTTAATAGAAACTGGAGAGCCTGTGAAATGACCATGTAAGTGGCACTTCCTTTTCTTTGAGCTACTAAGTTATCACATAGTTCAGTAAATGAAGTTACAGGTGGTAGTCTTGACTGAAATTCAGGAAATGCAAACTCAATTTCAAAGGGGTCATATTCAAAATAACTTTCTAGAGTAAGAATTTTTTAAATGTTCGTTTTATGAACCAAAACGTGATGAGCATTGAGCAGACTTAGTTTTCAGTTCAGTCACCAAGAAACTCTTTGGAGCTGGAATTGCAACAGGAGGCTTCTTATTTGTCATTTTTTGTCCATATTGGAGGAATGAGCATGATGCAGACTTAAAATCTTGATTAGCTTTGTTTGTGGTGCTTTGTCTTTCTTCCTGGTCACTCTTAAGTACATTACAAAATCTGTGTGTTCTCCAGGAGTTGTTGGGAAGGTAGATGAACATTCAAAATATAATGTGAGGATTTGCTACTTGGAAGTGTAGATCAAGATATGAAATCTTTTTTGGAAGGCTGCAAAAAAGTTCTTCCTGTCAGTAAACAGCAAAACCTTGACTTAGTTGTCTACAAAGCACCTCTAGGTCCCATCACCCAAACCCAAAATCTTTTTGTTTGGAAATGCAGCATGTCACTAAGGAAAAGAGAAACAGACTTTGCTTTCATACAGTTGATCTCTTCCCTTGGTGGTTCTTTGAAGTGGTTACAGCTGCAGACAATGTCTTTGGGACCTGAGATAATCTTTGCTTTTTGATTTCCTCCAGGTCCAAAAATCACAAGGGCTACCCTTTCAATGCAGAATACTGAAGATGGTTTCCTGCCTTTCTCCAGGCTTCCCAGCTATGCTTCTGCTGTTGCCTATGAGTTGTCTGTGTAGCTTTTTCACTGCATCAGACACCCCTTCACACCCCCTTTTTTTTTTTTTTTCATCCTTTTTTCCCCACAAAGATGCAGTATATGTACTCAATGACTTTGTGCTGTTTTCTTTTTTGGAAGAAGGAAATGCTGAAATGGTTCTGAAGAGCACAGTGTGTGGACTGGTAGATTTTCTTTGCCAAACAGCAAGTCTGGAATTGGTAAGCAAAAAGCATTGAGCAAGTTGGAACAAGCAGTCACTTTTATTTTGGAATACTGTGATTTGGAGCTAGTGACTATTGTTGTCTGGAAGGACCAGGATATTGGCAGATGTTGCATAATGAGGTCTGCTTTTTCTCTGATTACTTTTGGGGTTGGTTTTGGTTCTTTGTAACACTCCATACCTTTTTTTTCCCTCTAATTGGAAGTATAAGTTGATTTCTAAGTTATTTCTACATGGGTAGCTCTTTGAAAAGTGTATAGATCCTGGTTTCTTGGTGATATAAAAGCTGTTTTGCTTATAATAAAATACAGTTTCATTACTGTGTGTAATGAGATGGTTATTTCAGCAGTGCTCTAATGGTGGTAATGCTGGAGCAGCTGTACAATATCAGCTGTCTCTAGAGATTACACAAAAGCAAGGAAAATTACCATCCCCCACAAAATCATCTGTTGATGTTGACTTCTTGAATGTGCTCTGGGAGCTGCCTGCTGTTCTCATGGTTGAACTTGTGGCCAATGAGGCTGTTTGTGCCTCTCTTTAAATAGAACTGTTTTGGTTCTGACAACCAATGCAGTCATGCTTAATTCAGTTGTATTTTACTGAGGTGACAGTATACTTTTGCCAGTAGAAAACCTATTCCACTGAAGACTTGAAGCCTACACAGCATCCTATGGGATTGCTTTAATAAGCAGTAGAAAACTTGCCCTGTCCACCAGGGAGCACATGATGAGGAGGGAATTCTGTGCTTGTACAAGATACCATTGGCAAATATAGTAAAAATGGGTTTCCAAGAGAATCCTGTGTCATTGAGCTAGCAGATGAGAAACTCAATGTTCTGTTCAGGGAGCACAGAAGTATAGGCTGATACTGAACTTCTGGTTTGTGAGGTGTGTTTGTCCCTTTGTTTCCACAATACTTGAACCTGGTGGTTTCAAAGCTGTTGCCACCTGAGAGCTGCTCAAGACTGTTCACAAAATGCATTTGGGCACTGGTAAAAGGAGTGGCTCATGTTGGGTGGCTTTCTTGCATATTCCTCTGAGAGTTTTTCAGATGTCTGAGTGGATCTGGGATGCCAGTGGTCCCTCTGAGGAGGTTGTGTAGGCCTGGCAGAAAGGGGGTTCTCTTCTCTCTGAACAGCTGGAAGAAGGGAGACACCAGGGCTGTTCATGCTTAACCAATCTCAATGGTAAATGTAGGATTGTGATTCCATAACTGCATAGCAAACCTTAAAGTGAACGTGGCCAGGTTGAAATGTAACATGAAGGCAAGTTGTGATATCAAAGTATTTGTGAAATAGGTGGTTTGTTTCCTGGTTCTGATCAAAGGGAGTCTGACTAAGGAGTCACACTAATTGAAAATTACAAAAAAAAATTTGCTTTCTCAATGTAATGGTTAGTATTTATTAGGAAGAAAAAATCTAAAAGTCTTTTTAAAAGTCTTTCCAGTAATGCTGACCAGAATTAGCATGCAACATGGTTTTGGTCACAATAATTTACAATAGGCTGAACAGACAAAATTGAGTTAAAATATGAGGAGGAGAGAATCAATGTCTGACTTGAAGCAATATGCTGCTCTAATGCTGGTTCTTCTAATATAAAGTGATTATAAATCACTTTAAATTCTGGGCTTAAAGGCATGTAGAGAAAGTTTCAGCTCTGTGAGTGTTTTTGGGAATCTCTAATGTGATAAACAAAAGCCCTAAGGCATCTAAAAAGCCAGAAGAGGTGATGTTCTTTGCTTAGTCTGAGCTGTGACAGAAAACTGTTTGGGGCAATGTTGACTTGCTTGCAAGTAACATTTTTGTGACAAGTGTGTTCTGGCAAGAAGTTACATTGAGGGTCAGGGTTTCCAAAATAGTACATCAGGTTCTGTTAGCTTCCTCTGTTTTCATTTCACTGTAACTTTATGAAAGTTTGTGCCTGAAATTTTCCATTCTGGAAGTAGGAATTTTACTGGAGACGACTTGGAGGCAGAGTGCTCCGCAGCAGAAGGGAGAGCAGCGAGCCCTCGGGGTGGAGTGGCATTGTAACAGGCTCCCTCTGTATTTCCCTGGATGACTGAGAGGGAAGGAATTTGGAAAGGGTCGTTCTGGGACACAGTGCAGCACTGAGCCGGCAGAGGGCTCGGATCTTGGTCAAGTATCAGGGTGGGAATGGAGGGAAAACAGAGCAGCACCTGAGTGCAGGGGTGATGATGCTCAGGCTTGAACAGAAAGCATGGGAAGGGAGTGCTAGGAGACCCTGTCACCCTTGACGGTTTTGGATTGCTTCTCCAAGGGTAGATAAAATTAAGGCTGAAATAGAGGAAGAGGCAGTCTTCCTTTAGTCTAGGTTGATCCAGGAATTGTTACAGTAAAATACAGTCTGTTGGACCCCCATGCTTGTGCCATACTCTCTGCCTACAAGAGCAGAGATTTCCTTTCATCTCCTAAAAGGTGAAGTGCAAAGATCAAAGAGCTGCATATCCGGAGCTCAGCATTCCTGCTAACTGAGCTCTTCCTGCTGAAACTGTTCACAGCATTTGTTTTTGTGTTGTCATTTGACAGATCTCTGGGTTTCTGATCAAAGACATTTTTAAGGACAAATACAGCTCTTGTAGCTCTTCCAATGAAAAGTTGGTTGTGTTTTGTTTTGTGTTCTTAATTTAAGAACTTGTAGTTCAGCTCCACCTTGTCAGCCTCTTCCTAGACATTCTGGGGACTCAGCTGCAGCAGCTGAGCTAGTGTGATACTGTAGCACACCCTGGGAAGAGGATTTCCAGCCTACAGGAAAGAATAAGAGCAGCTAACAGAAAAAAGCCCGTGTCCTTGGAACTGGTAAAATCAGTACTTGCACAAAGTTTGTTTCACTTCCAGCTGCACTCACTGCTCCAAATGACACCAGATTAGCAGGCCTTTGTTTCATTTGAAAAGAAAATGGCTCTCACAGGACAGATCATTTACGTGGTAGCAAAGAATGATGGTGAACTGATTTATCAGGGAAAACAGGTAGAGAAAGTCAGCAATTATCTCATTAGAGAAGGCAAGAATACTGGTTTTGCAGGGTTTTTTGTGTAGTAGAGGAGAACACAAGAAGCATTTGGACTTGGCATCTTGCTGGTTGAAGGTGGGACAGCACAGACGGTCTGACATGCACAGCATGTTTGTTTCAGGTTGCAGTTGATGTTCATCTCAGAAAATAGCTTTACTTCTGCTGTTGGAACACAAATACACAGGCCTGCCTGGCTGGAATCCCTTTTCATGTGATGCTGTCTAACTTGGTGTTTGCTTCCCTCAGGGAAAAAGGAGACAGGACCTCTCCTCTTGCTGAGCTCACGAGACCGCACAAATGCTATGGAGTGCAATTTTTTCAGAGTTGTGAAAACTGGGGCACAGGAAACTACAGTATTCAAAATGGGAAAAGAAAATCCTGTCTCTGGATTTTAATCTGTATTCACTGTGTTGAAGATACTCCAGATTTCTAGTTGCCTTTTGCTTAACTGGGGCACAGAACGGTTAACTCGGGACAAATTATTTTCATTTCAGTCACTTAATACTCCTCTAGTGTGTCATCTACAAACTGTCAGTAACTATTTGTCATCTCTGCCTTGTCCTTGGTTTCTTGAAAAGTACAGAGCCCTGTCTTATTCTGGCAGGACCTTGTTTATTTTAGCTGTGATGCAGCTCTTAAAACTCTTCAAGAGGCCACGTTGCTCTTGCATTTTAACTCGTTAAAGTGCATGGTACGGGACCACGAGTGCAAACATCTGCAAAACTCCTTATTTTTTCCAAATTCTTAAGGAAAAAAAAAAAGCTGAATGCAAAATCAAGCTTTTCTAAACTGAAACAAGCCTGATGAAGGCAGCTGTAGTTGCTCATAAGAACAGGTGAACTGAATCAGACTAAGTTTCAGCTACATATTGCAGCATCTTGTCTCCAGCTGGGGTCAGAATAAGTTGCTGAAGATGAGTAAGTTGAGCATTGCAGCAGTGTTATTTAAATATTCTGACAGCAGTTTATGATCTTTGATGTTTAACAGCCATCAGTTAACTCTTTGTTGTTCAGTTAGCTTCTGAGTGTGTTATGTTCCAAGGGAATGATGCTTCACACTCAGTTTGTGAAGAATTGCCATCTCTTATTTGTCTCAAGCTGGTTTGCTGATAGATTCATTTGATTCTGCTGTTTTTTTAAGTGGAGGAAATAACAACTGGTCTATTTCCAGTCTCACTTTGCTACCTGCTCCAGGTTTGGTAAACATCTGGCACAGCTCCTTGTACTGCTGTCAGGTGGAGGAAAGTCTTAGTCTACTTAATTGCCATCTGTATAAATTATTCCTAGGCCATTGATTATCCTAGTCAGTCTTCTGTAAGTTTTTTTTAAGATTCAGAGGAAGGCAAGGACCAGTGCTTCTTGTGCAGGATTGCATGCAAATGTTCATGAATAGGTTTGTATCTGACTGTCTTTGGCTTCTCATTCAGTTTGCTTTTGAACGATGTTGACCTCAGTATGGGAGAGCTTGGAATTACAATACGTGGAAAACTTGAGCAGCAATGATCAGCAAAGAGTTTGGGATTTTTACCTGTTGTTCATGACCTGTGTTACCCAGTTTTCCCTCCAAAACACGGACATAACATTTTACTTTTTTCACCCAGCCCCTTTGGAACTTTTCATGAGGCTTGACTCTACCAGAATGGATGAACTCCACAATAAAAAGCTGAACTCATGGGACACCACGTTGTGATACAAAGACAAAATGCTAAGCTAAGGTGTTTTCATTTTCCTGGGCTCATTGGCACAGATAATGTCACTGCTGACTAGGAACCGTGTATGTGTGGCTCTGGTGTAAGAGCACTGCTGCACAGCTGGTGGGAACTGAAAATCCATTTGGGATACTGTAAAGCTTTCCATCCAGCTCCTGGCAGCAGGCTCAGGGCTGTGCTTGCTGCAAGGCAGCAACTCTCTTCTAGAAAGGCATGCTGTAAATAGGGCTGTGGCTCTGCTGCAAAACAGGAGGGTTTTATTTCCCAGTAACTGACACCACCCAAATTCTTCTCCTTTTACCTTTACTCAAGTCTGTGCAGCTGAAAAAGATCCATTGTCTCTGAAACAAATGCACAATCTCTGGCTTCTAACTTGTTTTGAATTTTTTACTATTATATGGCTACTGTGATCATCTAGTCTGACTTCCTGCCTAGCACAGTCTATAAACATCCTGTAAATAGCTTCAAGTCTGATAGCTGTGATTAAATTGGAATGTGGTTAGAAAATTCCTACAAAGTAGAGAATATTTTGAGACAGCCTTAAGTGGGCATTGCTGCTACTGCTGTAGATTGACAAGTGACCAGAGGCTGAATACCTGGGAGCAGAGCACCTTCCACAGAGTTCACTTTCTAATTGCATCTAGGATGATATCCTGCAACTGGCCTTTTAAATGTAGCATGTTCAGGAGGAGAAAAGAAGAGAAATGCCCATTACAGGCACCTTCCTTTCCATATCACTGCATTATAACTGTTCAGTGTCAATTCCTGACAGATTTTTTCAGACCTCTTTCTCTAGCAGAGTTGCTGTAGGAAACCCAATTTGATGGGAATTTGCTCTGTTGTTTCTAGGGCACCTGTTACTCAAACATCTTGGAAAAGTCCAAAGTAGCTCAAAGATATTTCCTTTATCAACTACAAAGAAAATCAGTTGGATATCCATAAAGTGTGTATCCTAGTCCTGAACCTTAATTACACAATTGTCCTTCTCTCTGCATGCACTGCTGAGCCACACTGTTCTTATCCTGGGCTGCAAGAGCCTGAAGCAAGTACAGGAGTTTGGAGTCAAGTGTTAGAGTTTAAGAGCAAGTCTTGATTAGCAGACACTTCATTAAAACACCAGCATGGGCTGCAGCGGCACTGACTTTATTTTTTTTAACCAGAGACAACAGCATCCAGAGACATCCTTTGAGTCAAAACACAAGCAAACAGTACCTAGGGAACAGTACAGGAGAGGGAAAATCTACTGTTGGCTTTTCTGCTTGCTACATATGACAGTTGCCAAACAAAATAATTCCTGTGCGTCTCCTTTATCAGACTTTGGATTTTCTAGGAGAGATTCACAGGCTCAACTGCAGCCTTTCCACTGATAAAGGCAGTATTTATATACTCTTGCAGATACTATAAACCAGAGAAATCTCCTAGTAGTTTATTAGTTTTTAGCAGTTCATAAATAGGAAACCTCATTAAGGAAAGAGCTCCTGGATTGTAATTCAGCAGTGTCCTCTAAAGAGCTTTCAGTCTGTTACACTGAAATTACTGAACTCAGCATCTCAAGCCATTAAGATCTTCTGATGTTAAATGGATTGTCTTGTACTGATAATTAAGAGACAGTGTATGTATTGACCTTTTGTCTAAAAGTATAACTAATCAGAGAACTTAAATTTTCTCTAAACTTTGTCAGGATTTATGGTTATGACAGACTGCTTTTCCCTAATCCAAATATATGGGTTTATAAAACTTCATTATCATTACTAAATTGGGAGAATATATATTTTGCTGCAACTGAAAACTGTGTTACAAGAGCAGATAAAGGACTGATACAACTGGTTGATAAAAAGGGAAGCAAATCTATCTATGTTCAAAGATGACTCTTCAGAATGCCTGTGAGTTACCTTCTCCCATTTTTTAATACATATTCCCCTTCTATCATGAATTAACACACAAAGTATTGCAAATTGCTTGCAATAACAATAAATGGTCTGGATCCCTGGAGGATCTGAAGCTGATGCTTATGTCAGTCTTCACAGAAAGGACAATCCTTGTGATTTTTGCATCTAGAAAAGGAGAGCATGGTTAAAACATTTTAAGGGTATAGATTAAAGGAAAAGCTTTTTTTTTTCCCTGGTACAAGAGCTAAAACTGAACTACAGTAAAAACACATGTGTCTGCTTGGTGTACCCAGGGCAGGGGAAGTGAAGTCTCTGTAACCTTCAGGTAGATCAGCGACCTCCTTCTCAAAGGATAGTGTAACTTTTGCTCAGCTGAAATTGCCAAAGCTCCCTGAGATATTAAACCTCTCCTGTGGGAACTCCCAAGCCCCCAGGATGCTGTTAGACAGGTGGGTAGCCTGGGAAAACTGAATAAAATGCAGCTCCTGGTGAGTCTGTAACCATTCTGTTATCTAGGCACTGCCTTACTAAGGTTGGCAGGAGTACATAGGCACAGCTCTTCCCTTCAAAAAAAACTTACAACTCTCATTCTTAAAATGGAGTTTATTTACTCTGACTGTCCCTTATGTAAAGGAGCCAAAGAAAACAGGGGGAGGGGGGAAATGGCTGCTTGTTTCTTTTGGAATTCCCAGCTGATTTTGATTTTCAGACAGCAGTTTGGTATGCATCCAGTACAGGATATCTTAAGAACATTGTGCCTGCAGAAATCCCAGTATTCCCAACCTGTACAGGACAGGGAATGCTCTGATAAACCCAAGTGTGAGATTCCAGCAGATGTGACCAGGTGTTGGCTAAGGCTCCCTCTCTCTTTATTTTTAAGTGGGGCTATCAAATAGTGTCTAGTAAGAGGATATCCAGTGGTAATCCAATCCTCATAAAGCCTGGAGGAGGAACTCACTGGCTTAATGCACAGATGCTACAGCACTTCTTAAAACCAAGGAGAGTCTCTGTTGTTGTAGCACACAAACAAAAATGAGAGACTTTAAATATTTCAG
>WAAE01016606.1:0-19068 GCA_013400495.1 Nicator chloris
TATTTTATTCTAATATTATTATATAGTAATTATTTATGTGCCTAATTTTGGATGTAGAATCTATTCCATGGTTAGCTAATGATTTGTGATATATTTGTTTCTCTGAAGAAACACAAGACGTTTGCTATACCTACTTATGGTTCTGTAACTTTGATGCTCAATTGACTGAATTTAGGGAGGAGTGCTTTACTATTCAGGGAATATTCTCTCAGTCATTCTTTGCATCCTATAGTCTTGATTTTTCTTTCTTCCTCTTCCAAGGCAGAAGAAAGTCCTGAGTAAAAGTATCAGACTTGTTTTTTATTGAGAATCTATTCTAATGAAATAAACAGTATTATCTGCTGTATTCATCCACTGTGTGGATTTCACAAGTGAGAATATTTTTCACCCATTGTGAGCAGCACTGAAATGCAGGTTGTCCAGAAAAATCTCTTGAGGCTGAAAATCTCTGGTAGCTTTTCTAATGTGATGTCATGAGATTTTTTCATCTCTGATCCATTCTGCATTACCCTGGCAAAAATGTTTTACCCAAAGACTGAGTTTGTTCTGAACATTTAGTAAGCAGAATAATGTGGAAATCTTCAGGTGCATTTAATTATATATTGTTTTGTTAAAATAAAACAATTGAGTCCACATACAATTACAGTCTGTTTAATATTCCGCTTGTTCTATGTGCTCTGCAGAGGTGACAAGAGCTGTGTGTAAACAGATTTGCTGAGGGCAAAAGAGTGTTTCATCATTAAGGAACATGACCCTTCTCTCTGTGATCAAAATGAAAAGCATATGCCCCTTGATGTCATAAAATGTTGTGACCATTCCAATGACTTGTTCCTCAAGCCTTGAGACATTTCTCCCTGACAGTTTGGTATTAAAAGGTTACATGATGATTAGTTGTATCCACTGACACAGCAGAAATATTCCTCAACCTTATGTTTCTTTGATATGACAGATTTTTTTCTTTTAAAGTTTAAAATCCAAAGCAGTTAGAGGGAAAGAGCAATAATTGTGAAATGCTTTGTCCCCCAGTCTTTCTTTGTGGTCCTTCTATTTCCCTCTTGTTTCATGTTAGGCCTGGTGAAACTACTCTAAATAAAATCCCTGGTAATTTTTTTACCTTGTTAATAACAGGATCTCTATCTCTTGTTAACTTGTGCATGGGTTTTGTCCTATTTCTCCACTAAGTGATTATTGTTTGCTAAGTTACATTAAGTCTTTAGAAGGACGTTGCTTTTGCCAACCTAAATGATTCTACGATGTTATGATTATTTTGTAAAAATGCATGCAAAAAATGGAATACAGCTCCAGTATGAGCCACTGTATACTCAATGACTAACATTTAAAAAGCATAGTTTTTTACCATACAGATTTTTTAACAACAACAAAGAAAGAATAACGGAAAACAGAAATTTGTGGGTTGGCAATTCATGATTTTATTATATTTTTAGGCATGGTCACATTTCAATTTCTCCTTGTGAAATCCTGTTCCCACAAAGCACTTAAACACACAACTTAAGTTGGAGAGCAATGCCATCTAGTACCATTGAGGTTTATTCCCTTATTTAAAAACAATCCAAAGAGCTTTGCTGGATAGAGATCTTACACTTCAGTCTCAGTTTCCAGTACTCTGGAAGTAGATTCACTATGTCCAGTTTTGATTTTCTGATTTTCTTTTTCTTTACAGGTAAGCCGATAGCTAAAGACAAATCAAACAATCAAACCAGTCTCAAAGCTGATAACATTAAATACAACACATCATTCCTCCAAGCAATCCTTGAAGTGAAATTTTGTACTTCTGGGTGTATCCTTCAGAATCAATTGTTTCAATGAGAGCCAGTCTTGTAATCAGCAAAAGCCTTGAGATCAAAACTACTGGAAAGTTATTTTGAACTTCTGTGTCAGAAATACTTCAACTGATTGAACTGTGTGCACTTGTAAAATTGCACTTGCTGAGGAATTTGCAGCTGTAATCAAGAGCTAATATTCTGAAGGTGCAGAAAAGCAGCAAACTTTTGGGTTCTTCATTGCAGATCAGTGGCTTTTCATCTTGAAGTCAACCTCTGAAAGGTGTTGGATCCTTCACTCCAAAATGATCCTTGGTCCACTGTTTGGATTGCTGGTGGGACTGCGCACTGCTTTAATGAAATTTCTGTTGCAGAAATTGTCCTTTGGCATGGCACAGTTTTAGACATTTTTATTTGTGTTCTAATCCTGCAGCTCTCAAAGGTACATATTTCAATATCTTGAAGTTGCTTTGTTATAGGAATGGAATTATACGTCCATTATTAATAATTATTGTTGACAAGTAATAGTTATCTGAATACATCAGTCATATTGGAATATATAGTCAGGTTGACATGTTTCCCTAAGGCTAACCAACTACTGCAGCTTAACAGTTAAAGAAAGTCATAGTCAAAACTCAATTACCACTTCCATTAAAGGCATTTTATATCTTCAACATCTAAATTTCCATTTAGTTTGAACGAAATGGGTGTTTCCAATATGTACTTTACTTTCCTAACATTTAACTCATTTAAATTGATGCAGTCAATTACGCTATTTCATCCCTTTTTTATAAAGGTAGGCAGGGATGTAAATGAGTTTTGCAATTATGATATTGGACGGTAATAATTCAGAATTTCTGTCTTTTTATTAAAAAATAAAATCTCTTGCTTCAACCTAAGTACTGATGGATGCTTATGTAGATGTCTGCTCAGTCTGTTTGCCAGAAAGGAAAAGAGTCCTCGTGCTCTCCTAGTTTTATGCTTCATGGGTATTTTGCTTGCTTACAGTCATCCAATTCAGATCTGTTTTGTTTTGTTAGAAGTTCTTGAACTTTGCTATGTGTTGTTATGTGAAAAGATCCTCAATGTTTAAAGGTCTTAAGCATCTTTGAGCTTTTTTCTAAGTTATTACAGAATGTATAATTTTAGACTCCGTTTAATGTATATTGTACCATCTGTAATGTTGATACAAAAGAAATTTGGCAAGTCCTTTTAGTGTCGCTGCATAAACATACTGATTAGAGGGATTTCTGACTGTATTCTTTGGTGAATTGAAATGAAAGCCACACACACTTAATGGTAGTCAAAAATACATAGAAGTAAGGTTGTTTAAGTCCTGAGTGGTTACCAAACACAGCAAACAAACAAACAAAAACCCCAAAACAAAACAAAACAAAAAAAAAGAAAAAAAAAGAAAAAAAAAGGAATGGAAGGAAATGGTTTAATCATTACAAGCCACTGACATGGCTAGTTTAATTATATATTAAGTTCCACGGTGGATGAACACCCTGACATGCTCTACCTGTCAATGTAGACCCTGCTGTTCCAAAACCATTTCATTACTTCTGCAAGGAGAGCTTAAATAAAATAAATGACTGTTGGGAATAAAATTGAGAAGTATATTCTATCATTCTGCTAGGAAATAATAAAAATGTTGACAGAAAAAGATCTTATTTTCTGATTAAGATTTAATTAGAATAAACTGTTTGTAGCAGCAAGTAGGTCTCTTGGTATCTTAGGATGGATTAGTATTATATGGATCTGTGCTGAGAGGTTCAGGACAGAAGGTAGCATCTTAAAGAGGTTGTTTGGGACAGTGTGAAGTGTAAATATGCTGTTTTGTAAAATCTGAATATGACCTCTATTTGGTCAAAAATCTGTATCATGCTTCTCAATACTGGTTTTCTTTGTTTCCTTGTTGTTAAACAGCGCTGAACATACTGTATTATATACAAGTGTAACACATGCATATCAATAAATGAAAATAAATGGATTTTCAAATATACTGAATAGATTCTCTGCAGTAGATTAATGTTGTAACTATTCATAGCAAGTGAATAAAAATTTAATATAGAGTTCCCTGTATGGATGTGCACATTGGAGATCTGTTTGCTCATGGAACAAAATAATTTTTTAGTGGATAAGAATCTCAAAGGTTATATTAAATTTATATTTCTTCAGTAGAGCAGAAGATATTTCTCACCACTTTGAAATGTCCTTTTTGAAAGGAACTGATACCTATGGGAAATTCTGGTGCATGTACTGTTGTTTTCAGGTCAGATTGAATAAAATTGTTTTTTCTTCACAAAATGCAAATCCTGAAAAATTACGATTTAGATGTTTAAGTAGCAAGAAGATATGGTAGACAATCCTGAAAATGTAATGTTTCAGATTGCTTTGTGGAACTGTTTAAAAGAAAAGAAAAAAGAAAGCCAGTTAGTCAGATCTGCTTGTGCACCTTGAAGCAAGCTGGGAACCACAGTTCAGGTATCCACAGTACAGGTTTAATGCTCTCTTGAAAATGGAGTACAGGTGACTGGATCAGCTATGTGCATTCATGTAGGCATGTGAATTGCTTCAATTAATCATTTATTCCTTATATACTACTTTCTAGATTGTTTCATCTGATTGCAAAAATGATCAGGCACTACGATCAGAGGGAAATCCATGTTACTCTTTGAATTAAGTAATCAGGAAGAACTCTGAACTGCAGAATATGAAGTTCTGCAGTTCCAAGTGGCAAGGCATTGAAAGGGAAAGAAAAATCACTGCTTTGTTCATACTTCTCACTGTTAAATTGTATTGGATCAGTTCAACAAAGCACAAAAAGATGTCCTGATATGAATCTTAATGAAAAAAATTTATATCAGATCAAATAAATCTAAAATAAAGCTTAAAAATATTCAAGTCTAGATCTTGGTTGTATGTGGTTTATTGGTCATAATGAATGTTAACCTTAAAACAGCACTGCTGCAGATAACACTGTTGCTACCTATAAATACACCTATTGTGCTATATGTTTTCAATTTTTGTATTTATCCTGTATCTTTTAAATCTTGACTCCTTCAGCTCTGCCTAAAAATGTTACTGGTGTAGCATTTCAGTACTTCACCAAATCAACACAGCTATCTTTTTATATAGAATCTATATATATGTTTTAAGAGTGCATCAGATAAATTTATTTTGAAAGCAAAGTATCTGATATAAAGTATTTTGTTTGTTTTCATAAAAATATATGCAGGAATTTTTGTTCATTATAATTGTACAGCTGGCTTTTATAATTTCTAGGTAATGCATGAACGTCTGTGACAACAAAAAAGAAATATATGATTGGCATCCTTTTCTGTCCATTTACTGCCTCCTCCTTCATGCCTCAAATTTTACACATCGGTTGTTAACCAATCTATTGGCAAGAAAAAGGAGCAAAGTTTTGATTTGCAAGAGAAATGTTGCCTTAATTTCTAGTTTCTTTTTGCCAAAAGTTAGATAGCTCTGCATCAAACCTGTCACACTTGAACAATCTGATGCCATTAAATGATTTCTCATGGATTCTGTGATCTTAAATTGAAAAATAAGAATTTCCTAATCACTTTGTCTTTATAATACAGTTTATATCCTGATAAACTTTTCTGTTTATTCTTTCACAAGATGAGCGAATATTTCCAGATTACATCTTTAGTCTTGTTTATCTAAGAGCTTATGTAACTTCTGGGCACCATTTTACAGACAGTCATTACAAATATTTTAGCAAAAATATGGCTGAGTTTTTAATATGTTCTGTATTCATGTGTACTACAGAAGAGGTAGTATATGAAAAGGTTGAATTTCCCACAACTTTGTTTTAACAGGTGAGATTACAACTGTTGTCAATGTCTCTTTATCTAAAACTAATTTAAGACCATCTGGCATGAGGGCGACTGATGGTACACTGGAAACTCTTGTCTAAGGGAGTGACAGTTCTTTATCAAACTGCTGTGAATAGGATGCTGGTAGAGTCAAACAATTGTAGTATGGTTTAATCACCAGAGATGTAGGGTTTGGGGAAGTGGATCCAGCATGTGAGCACAGGGGTACAGTCAGGGTCCTGAACCTGTGGCTGGAGGGATGACGGTAGGACCTTAGAGCTGTTCTCTGCGTTGTAGGAAAGGTCTGTCTCATGTCTCTGGGATTTTCTCCAAAGCTAGATGACAGAAATGGCAAGGCACCTTGGTGATTTCAGTGTGGTTTGTATAAGGCCTTCAGATGCAGATGAATGTTTAGCATTTTGTTTAGAAAGTTCCAGTTGAGCAAATTCATTAACGTTCACATACCCTTCTTCAGGTTAGTGGTTAAAGAAACTACTCTTTATTTTCATTCTTTCCTTGCAAGTGTACAGATCCATCTGTATAGCAATTGGAAGTGAAATCCAGTTATTCCTTAATAATAGATTCTCTTGAGTAAATATCACTAATCACACCAATATTTGCCATGACTGAAAGACTCAAAATAAATCTGGCTTTCAGTTCTGAAAACCAGTTTATTACTCAACTAAATTAAATGAATAGTTTGTGTAATAGAAATATTATTGCTTATATGTAACTCTTAGAGTAAAACTTCTATATTAGCTCTTCAAATTATATTTATGTGTATAACTGTAAAATATTAAATTTCAGTTAGATCCTCTATAAGAGCAGGGCATTCTTTTCTTCACTAAAACACTGAGGTAAACTAAGGACGCTGTAGTTTGGGATTTATGACTTTCACTGCTTCAAATGCACAGCTGGGAAAACCACATGTAAAAATACTTATGTTACTCACATTGCTGAGACATTTTTCTTGAGTGTGAGGAACATGTACAGTTGCAAGTTTACTCCATATGAACATATTGGTCAAATCTCTTGAACTCTTTTCTCCTTACTGTCATAACAAACATGACAGAAACTGTACTTGAATCTCCAGCCTTATGTCTTAGTATTTAAATCAGAACTTAAAAAATGCACACTACTTTAGTCACTATGCCTCCATATAAGTAGGTTTTTTTAGTCTGTTTCCTCCTTATGATAAATTCCTGATGCCTTGTCATATTTGAGCACAGAGAATATAATCCTTCCTATTACTGATTTAGAATTTGTGCATCTTTTTGTCCTTATTATTTTTCTTTGGTCATTTTCTCATGTCCTGCAATCCAGTCAGTTCTTTCAAAACTTCAGTAATGATGAGAAAAGATTTTTAATAAATGGTGGCCTGGAACTTAACATAGGAGTGAAAAGAGAGACACGATGTGTTTCTATAATTTTGTCTTAGTTTCCAGTTTGAACTATTCTTTCTAACTGTGTTTCAATATGGTCTCTGATAATGAAGCTGATGAAATGGTTCTCTCTGTATGTCAGATTACTGCAGTAGAATTTACAAATGGAAGATGATGATTTCGCTAATGTCCATGGGCAGGTAGGCATAATTTGGTCCCAGATGCTCTGCCTAATGTTCATGGCAAAAGTGACTCAAAAACAATACCTCCATATGCCGTAATTGCTGGAATTATTTCTCAGGCATATTCCCTTGTCATCCCTCACATGCAGAACTCATTAGATTCCTAGTGGGAGAACATATGGAGAAGAGAGATGATGGAAAACATTATAAAACAGATTGTGTATTTAAATTTATATTATAAAATATCTCTGTGCACAGGCAAACGTAGAAGAGAAAGTTTAAACTCTTTGTTTCCACTTCATAAGGAAATTGACATTTATGGAGCTGTTATCTCAGTTCATTCAAATCCGCTTCTAGATGGTGGGTTAAAACTTGGGTTTAGGGATAACAGTGGGAATTTTGCTGCCAATTTGGGGTCAACTCTGTATTTCCTACATTTTTTGCAAATGTTTACTTAAACTATAATTAAGATCTTTTCATTAATAGGAATGACCAGAAGTTCCACCCATACAAGTCTGTTGGCAGGATCAGGCTTTTGGCTATGGATTTGTGATTTCAGTGTAAACATCATGTCTTTGATGAATACTATGCTTCTGTTTCACAAAAAAATTGTTAATATTTCTTTCATTCAGCTCAGCTGGCTAATGGATGGAGATCGCATCCCGTGCAGAGCTGTTTTAATGACTACTGACTAGTATTAATTAATTATCCTCTATTGCAGTTAAATACAGCAAAAAATATGCTAATCATACATTAATTCAAAGTATTACACACAGACTTTTGTGATGCTTTTTTGGTTACACTTAGGACCCTTTCCTGCTTTATGGTAATTTTTTTCTGTTTTTTTACTCAAGACTGACTGTGAAACTGGTTTCAACAGGGAGCATTTGGGGTACTATAAAGTGTCCCTGTAGCAGAGGTGGGCACTAGCAGGAGCTACCCATTAGACAGGTGGGAGGTGGATAGACTGATGTCCATGACCTTACTGCAGTGGCTGGTAAAATATGGGCTATCACCAAGAGAAAACATAGAAAGTGTTTCTATAGAAATCGTAACTTCTGTGACCTCCTTACTTAGTCTTACTCTCTCCCCGCCTTGCTGTTCCTTCTCCCTAACTCCATCCCTCACCCGCCTTCCCCTAAACAAACCCCTGAGAGTCCACTCTGTCCTACTAAGCCCAGCACAGCAGCCACGTTGGCTAGAGCCAACGTGGCTGCTGCCAGGTGCGCTGTGGCTGCATGGCCTTAAGCCAGCTGCATAGCACAGTGGCATATTGTGCTTCTCTTTCCCCAAAAAAACCCTTTCTTCCTGCCTTTTCTCCCCCATGCTCCGCCCCTTTCCTGTCTCTCATGACCAGTTTTAACAGCCTTGTGTGTTTCACTGCATTGTAAATTCTACTTTATGATCTCCTTCCCCTGTTATTCCAAGAGCAGGATAATATCCTTCTCTGCAGTCCATACTCCCCTTTTTTTCCTTATTTTGGGTAGTTCACTGGGAGCAAACAGCTCAAAGGCGCAGGGTACCCTGATAACCAAAAATGGTGTCTGAGAAAGTATTTTGACAGTTTTTGTGGCAGATGCTCCCTAAGTATAGGTTGTAGCTGAAGCCAAATTTTCTTTTTTCTTTTTGTTTTTCTTTCAACGACCTAAAACCGGGGGTCTGGGTTAAACCGGTTGGAAAGTGAAAGCAGCAGTCTCAGATCCAAGGGTGAGAATCTGAAACTNATTTAAAACATAATCCTTACTGCAATTGTATTTATTTTATGCTGCAAAACTGTAATTACTGCTTCATTTTTAAATCGTTAATTGTCATATTTCTCTTCATCTTTTTCTAATGAAAAAAGGGTGAGTTGTGGTGTTACATTTTTGTTAAATGGTATGCTCTGTCTCACCCCTCGAAAATGTAAGGTTCATTCCAAGCCTATAACCCTCCCCTAAAGAATCATGTATCTGTAATCTCATTGGCCCAAGTTTTATTCCACGAGCACTTTGAATCTCCCTGTTAAGCTGTGCGAGACAGGCCATCACTCTCTTAGCCTGGCTCTCCTTCCCTCCTTCTTCCCCCCTTCTCCCTCAGAAACCATGCTGCCCTCCGGGGTCAGACTCCCAATAAATCCTCATCTAATCAGCACCCTCAGAAGCTGTGTGGAGTCTCCTTGCCTGCCTGCTGCTGCCAATGAACATACAGCATAAGGGACACCCTGGGGACCCCCCTGGGGGACCCCCCAAACACAATGCAACATCTGCCTTTTAAAAAGAAGACAGAACATAGCTGTTTAAGTAGTATCTATCTATTAAATAGAGTTGTGTGTGTATTTGCTGGCCAATATGCCCTCCTAAAGCCAAGATTTGGTTTCATGTTGTGAGAGAGGCCCTCCAGAAGTTCAGATCCAAGCCTCCTCCTTTGCTGCTGGAAATGAACTGTGTTATTATACTGTTCTTCTAAGCCAGAGTCACACAGTATACTGCTGGCAAGCTGCACCACTTGCCCTGCACCTTTCAGAGCAGAATAGTTACTCTGACAAGCCTCAGCAGGAAGCAAAATGTGCATTACCACACATGCTTTGTCTTAATAGACAACCTTGATTGTTCTGTGTTTGGATTTTTTTTCCTGACAGCTACAGGAAAAAATGTGTATTATTAGGTGAAAATATTTTTTTTTTTATTTTGCACCAGTCTGAACTTGAAAGATTTATTTTGCAGTTTCTTATATCCTATTATGATTTATTCTGTTTATCCTATTATGATTTATTCATTTGTGCTATATGTGTATTAGGCTCTCTGTCATCTGCTGGTGGCACATTTTAAAATAGTGTCATCCATTACTGATTTTTAATCACTGCAGGAAAATGGTCATTCGGTGGTAAGTCTTTCATTAGCACGTTGTGGTATTTCCATTCTCTCAATACATGCATGAGAAACTAAATAAAGAAGTAGCAAAAGAGCCTTGAAGAGATACTGATTTAATTAATGTCAGGCAAATAGACCTTGATTAGTGAAAGAAGTTACAGGTCCTCTATGTAAGATTGTGTTCCATCATTCAGAATATTCAGCCTCCTGCTTTGATTCAAATTTGATATAAGAATTTTGGGCAGTATTATTATCAATATAAAAGACTAATAGCAACTTGAAAGATGGATCCTTAAGTATTGATGTATGCCATCAAGTATCTAGCACATTTCAAATCCTGGGCTTTACCTAATGCTCCTAATGGGTAAGGAAAGTAGCAAGTATTTTCCACATTTTTATGTCCTTGGAAGGAAATACAGACATACCAGAACACTAGTGGCTGAAGTGGTCACTGTACTTCAATTAATGACGTGTTTGTTGTTCAAGTCCATATATCTTTGATCTTGCCTCACTTTTTGTTAAAGCATGTAACATAAGGACCTTAAACCAATCAATTTATGCAATTAGCAGTTCTGAAAGGAAACACAAAAGCAAGTTCAAGGCTGTTTATACCTAGATTAACTCCACTGTCTTTAGTGAAGTTATTCTCCAGGTAAATCTAGTCTTAACATTCTAGAAAAATAGTTCAGAAAATTAAGCTGCAATTAATTTGAAGACCTACAAAGGACACATGAAATTTCAAGGGCTTGGGTAAGAATAAAATAAAGATGACAGCAAATTTACGTTTCTTTTACTGTTTCACCGGATATCATATTGTTATATAACTGTGGGATTTTTATGTAATCGTTCTAATTATTTTTATATAATTGTTATATAATTGTTATATAAATCTGGTCCCACCTCCAACAGAGAAATATGTGAAATTCAGTCCTGGTCTTATTCCTGCCATAAAATACATGCAAAAGGCAGTTTATGAATGTCATTTGGCACAAAACTTTTCTTCTCAAAACCCCAGTGTGAGGTCTCTGTTCCATGCCTGTGCACCTTAAACCCTGAAAATAGAGATTTCTGGGAACTTTCATGATGACTGAAGCTTCTTATGGACTTCTGCTGAGGTTTACTTTTCATACTGACTACCTGTGCCAGCTGTTCCAAAAACTGTGTCATTGGTTCAAACTCCTATGTCTCCTCACTTTTTTGATGATCGATATAGTAAAAAATATGCTTTATAAAGAGTCTTTAAATTTGATGTATCTGATAATTTGCAGCAATTCCAAAATGGTATTTCTTACTTTATTTCAAACTTGTAAATGATTCAAGTATCATGAACAGCAATAAACTCAGTCAACTCATTCACAATAAAGAAATGTGATGCCTTAAGCTACTTTATACCAGTCAGAATATTGTCAAGGTGACCTTTCATGCTGTTTCAATTTCATAGCCTTGCCATTATTTAACTATTAGAATGATGGAAAGCTTGCACTTTGCCATTTGAATGGCAACATTTCTAGACATGGGAACCTGAAGGAATGGAACAATTGAGAGGCTATAATTAATGTGCCACATTAAGGAGTTAAGGATAAGCCGCCAAAGAAAGACTAGACTTGGTGGAGCAAAGCAGCTGCAGTCTACTCTTGAGAGCTAAAAATCCATTTGCAATGCTTCCTAGAACCCTAACTTCCCACCATCTACTGCTGGTGTCAAGTAATTAATGATGTCTTATTTCCTGCACTGTGTCTCAAACATCCATTGTTCAAATGTACTTGAAAAATGCAGCTTCAGGATTGCTATTAAAATTCCTCTCAAATTTAAATATTAATGAGATAAATTTCATTTTATATTATTACCTTATATTTTAAAAGGAAAAATTAATTTCTGTTTGTTTTAAAATTTTACATACATATTTATACAAATAGTATTAACTAGAAAAAAATAGTAATAATAGTAAAAAATCTGTCCATTACAATGTTAAAATGTAATTATTTCATGAGTTTACAATTAGATGTATTCTGTCTACATGAAGCTTGACTCATGTTGACAGAAAGCAAAATCATCAGAAAGATGTGGATATTGAAAAACCTTTTGTCTTTACAATGCTATTGGAGGAGGATGAACATCACAGACTGTGGGAACTCTGTAAAAAGCAGAGCAGAAGAAGGTTTCTTTTTCTGTCAGCGGTGAGGTGATTTATATACACGACTCTCATTAACATTAATGGAAGTTATCTGCCTCATTTTTAATGAGCCTGATGTGAAGTTAATGGCAGTCTTCCCATTGTCTCTAGTGGGCTGTGGATCAACCAGTAAGTGCACAAATGGGTTTCGTTGAAATATTGGTGCTTGTAGAATGGTGCTTGCTTAGAATTTCGATATGCTTCATTCACAGTTACAAAACAAAAAATGCTGTGTGAATGCCTAAGTGTCTGATCTGAGGAGTTTAATGGTGCAGAGCATGCTGATCTGTGGCACTGTGGGGCATCCACGTGGCAGACTGAAGAGATGCCTGAGCCAGCTCACAATGAGCTGGTGCGAGCAGGAGCAATGATCTGCCCAGCAGCATGAGCTGACTCATTTTTCAGAGGTTAGAACTGCAACAGGTATAAGGGGTTTGGGGTCCAAACTACAGGATGAGGGAGTTCAGTGCCATGTGATGCTGTACTTCTATCAACAATAGGGTAATGTGCAATCCCACTTTTTTTGAAATCCAGCCTGAGATCTGCCTCTCTGCTGAGTTCTCCTCTGCTTTTGATTGTTCTTGCTGTGTTTTTTTTTGGGTTTTAAATTTTTTTTAGACAGAGGAATCATATTTTCATTGCAGTAAACCTTTCACTGACTTATGAATGCTTTGCAGTTTTAACAAATCTAGACTCTGCTGCTTTTTATTCTGTGAGGAAGGGAAGGAGACCTGATGTTACCAGCAGAATTTAAAGGAAATCTGTTCACATCTGCCCTGGGATAGAGTCTATTTTCTTCTTAGTAGCCAGTACAGTGCTGTGTTTTGTATTTAACATGAGAATATGTTGAAAACACACTGGTATTTTGCTTGTATATAAGTGGTTTGTAAGTCAGACTTTTCAGTGTCCCATGCTCTGCCAGTGAGGAGCTGGGAAGGAGTGTGGCCAGGACAGCTGACTCTAACTGGCCAAAGGGTATATTCCATACCACAGAACATCAAGCCCAAGTATATAAACTGGGGGGAGTTGGTTGGGAGGGGTGATCACTGGGATGAGCATTGGCAAGTGGGTGGTGGGCAATTGTATTTTGGACCACCGATTTCTCTTGGGTTTTATTTTTGTTTTGTTTTGGTTTTTTTTTTTGTTCAATTATTGTAATTGTTATAATTATCATATTAACCATCATCTAAATTTGTTTCAACTATTAAACTGTTCTTATCTTAAGCCACCTTTTTATTGACTCTCATCCCAATTCACTGGGGAGGTAAGTTAGCAGCTGCATGGTACTTAGCTGCTGACTGGGGTTGAATTCCAGCAGCTTGCATGTTCCTTATGATGAGCCAATCACTACAGTGACAGGTGACCAGCCTTGCTGTCAGTGAAGAACATTTCTCACCACACACAGACTAGCCAGTACATAGTAGCTTTCCCTGGATTGGGAACTTCTCCTATATTTAATCTAGTTCATGCTAAAATAATCCCAGCTGTAGCAGGTTTCTGCTTACCACAATGTCACATTGGTGTATACATAAAAAACTGGCCTCTGGAAGAACTTGTACATTGAAGCTGAGCCTCTAGTTAGAATAGGGAGAGCTAGGTCCTGAGGGCTTTAACATCCAAAAGGTTTCTACTCCCACTCTGCCAGACATGGCCACTGATGGTATCAATCTCAGGTCTGGGCTGTAGCAAGGCTGGCATGTACTTAAAAGGTATAAATTTACACACATTGCAAACCAGACCAACACAGGCGAGAGACTGGCAATGTTATCTGAAGCCGCTTAAGCACACAAAGCTTGCATGGGGCCATGAGCAACACTGACCACCCAATCATGTCCTCTCTTCCAGCTGCTCAGGATTAAAACCTGTGCACCAACACAGTTTGCTGCAGCTTAAATGTGCAACAAAATACAGTTAATTTCTGCTTCACACTGAGATTCTGCTATGGTCTTTTTCTCTGCATGACATCATGAAATGCAAATGCACTGGATTTTCCTCAGCTCTGTGTTCCTCACATTTTCAAAATATGAGTTGAGAGAAACAGGGAACATGATATTGGCAATCCATCAAGTAGGGAACAAGCAAGTACCCAAATGTGGGATTTGCTAGCTACATTCACAGATTTTAGGGGATGCATGGCTGGAGTAATTGTAGGAGGAACAGAACAAATACTCCCTACTTGTTCAGCTGTGCTACGGCTCTACACCATGCATAACAGAAAAGGTAGGTGTAGGGAAGAAAACAGAGATTGGTGCCATTCAATTTGCCTGTAGAATTTTTTACAATGTTATTTACAAGCTGTGGTTTGGTGGTTTAGTTTGAATTAACCTTTCCTTTCCTTTCCTTTCCTTTCCTTTCCTTTCCTTTCCTTTCCTTTCCTTTCCTTTCCTTTCCTTTCCTTTCCTTTCCTTTCCTTTCCTTTCCTTTCCTTTCCTTTCCTTTCCTTTCCTTTCCTTTCTTGTTTGATAATTAAAATAAAGGACTTTCATACCTTATTAGCAATCACAAGTTGGACTGCACTGCTCTGGAATTTTTTTATTGCATATAAATCTAAGTCTAATAAAGTTCTGCATTTTTATTAAGGACTTGTTTTCTGCTTAATTGTAAGGAATTAAGTGCTGTACAATTAATTGCACAGCAATGCCAAAGGGTTTTATTAAAGTATAAAAAATCAGAAAGCAATATAGACAAGCCAATTAAACTGCACTCTACATCTCTAAAGTAGAAGGCATAGAGGTTTGCACTTAAATTGATACTTTCTTTGACAAAGAAATAAACCCTTATAGAGTCAAACCCATAAAATTTATCAGATGCAATATATTAATTGCAGATTAGCAGTCCTTTTATCACAGCAATAAAAAAGAATTAAACCTGCAATTCTTTAAAAACTTGATATTGACATTGCAGGTTTTAAGTTATTTCTGTTAAAATATATGCATTTGCAATCAGTGATTACATCGTGTGTGCCATAGATATCAGCGTCTGGAGGAGTGCCAGAGTTTTCTTGCCTGCACTCATGCTGGGACTGTACTGCTTCTAGGATTCATTGTAGGGGCGGGCTGTGAATATGCTGTGGAGTACACTGAATTACATGAAGCCCACTACACAAGAAAATTTGCTATCCTTGGTAATAATGCAAGTGCTTCTCTGGTGCCTAAGAACAGGTGCAGATCGTCTGAAAGATGTTTGGATATGACTAACACTGGAGCTTACAGAAAGCTCCTCCTGCTTGGATCCTACCTTTGACAGCAGAGACACAGATCTGATGAATGTGGTTAGCCAACAAAAATCTCTATCACACTAACAGGAGTGCTTCCCCACTGTGCATCATGTAACTGTTCTTCGTACAGTTCCTTAAATTGTTTGCAAATCTGAGATGGTTATGAAGGCATTCCTCTACAGGATTCTTGTGAGAATCAGGAGGGATGTTTGGATGCAGGTACTCAGAAGTATGGGCTTTTTTAGACAAATTTATGAGGGGGAGATAGAAGTATTTTGCTCACTGTGTGCTGGATGTAGTTCCAGTAAGCCTTTCCTGGGCCAGAGAAAATTCTACCATAGAGCTCATAACCAATACAAATTAGACTAATTCCTTGCAGTTTGGCACTGAATCAGGAAGTGGTTTCCATCTCATGGGGATTTTTTCCCCCAGTGGATCTTACAAATCTGTTTAGTTTTCACTCATTTCTATTGGATGAGTGTTTGTGTTACAAAGTCATCATCATTAAACATGATGTGTAGGCAGCTTTATCAAAAAGGATAAGGGTAGAATGATTACAAGGTACTTGATCCTCACTTTCAAGATGAACCTTTATTGTAGGACTGAAGTGTGCGCTATAGTCTGTGGATACTATTTTTCAAGCACTAAATTTCACTTAGCTCCTTAGTGAATTGGGAGATGTTTTTAGATTCCAGAACTGTTAATAATCAGCTCTATAACAAAAAGCATGAAGGCAGAATTGCTTAAAATGTTCAGCAAACAGATGGGTATTTTTTATGTTTCTGTCACCACATGGTGATGGTTAATCTATCTTCATGGAACCATTAGAAGTGAGGCTCAAAGTGGGTTCATTTGCCCCTGCAATGTTTGGTCTCCTCAGTCTACAAGATGAAATTAACCAATGTAATCTAATACATGTTAGAAATGGAAAATACTAGTGAAAGGTATAAACAATTAGCACATCTGAGCAAAAAACAAAATATGTGCCATTATTCAATCCACTTTTATTAAATACAAATTTTACATTAGCTGAAGATTAGTTTCCAGAAAGAAGTTGTTTAATTTCACAGTATTTGAGACACATGCAGCACATTGTGATTGGATGTTAGCATACAGACAACAGTGCAGAAAATAAATAGACTCATGATCAACATTCACCTGTATTTAGTGTTCAATGTGTGTGTGTTCTAATGTTTTTAGGCCTCTATTCTGTATTTGTTTTTGAAAACCAAATTGTAGTAATATATGAACGGTAGAAATATATAATATGCTCAGAGGAAGGGAAATAAAAATCATTGGTATAAAACCATGAGTGTTTATACCATAATAACATTCCATACCATAAATGAGAATTTTTTTTACCACTATAACCATCTTGCTGAGATGGCAACTAAGATTACAAGGAAGAGTTTATACAAATTTTCATATGACTTTTCAAGTAAGGTAATTTAGCTTTTCTTGGTTCATGCAAGTCTGCCATACAGTAAAAAATATTTCATAGTTCTTAATCGCCATGGGCATAACTTAAATGGAAAGAACAATCTTGTTCTCAGGACGAATCTCCCACTCCCATAAAACCCTGCTTAACACTATTTCACTTTGAACATGTTTACTCTTCAACAGTTTCCTGCCCTCACAGAGCAAGCATGACATTTGAACATCCCACCAGTTGCTGCATGTTCAGCATAGTGAGGATTTCCCCCAGTGTTATGAATGACCTCTTCTAAAGGGCATCAGTTACTTACCTGAGTGGAAATCAAAATCTTGTTCATGTTTAAGCTTTCTTGTTGTTCATGTCAACACTTTTAACACTCAGTTTACGGAAGGAACCTTCTTTTTTTTCAGTAATTGTTCTGATTTCTCCCAATTCTTACATTCTTTTGTGTATCTTTTGCATTCTATTCCATATTTACAGAAAATTTTAAGGTAGGGGTGAAGGAACTTGGAATGAAAATATGAACCACTCACAGGAAGTTAACCAAATTAAACAGGGAGTGGGAAGAGCGTTGAAACTACATTTGAGCTTTATTCAGGTGCAATGAGATGTTTACAACTTTTTATTTTTGTGTTCTATTGCTGGATTGGTTCTGTGCTTCCAAGTGCATCTCCAGTTGGTATTTATCAGCTGACTTTATGTACTGTTTCAGAACCATTATTGTGAACTTTCTATCCATTACATGAAACAGGGTGCCATGAGGGGTGACTGTTCCACCTTCACATCTTTCTGCCAACATAAACCTCCTTGGCAGAGGCATAACTGTCATCAGTTATCAATTATACCCTTCATGCAGCTAGAACAGGAGAAAGCAGGCTTTGCTGACAGAAAAATCCATCTCAGAAAGTCACAATGAATTTAAAAAAAAATAGCGCAAACATCATCTTGCAGCAAATCTGTTATGGCAACCTAGAAAAACCAAGCACATCAGAATTCTGCTTAGAGACAATTGTCAAGAAAGGAGCTATTGGTACAAGTCCAAGATCTGTTGTTTCATCCCTGCAGTCTAAAGAGGCTGACAGCTCCTCTGACTGGATGACTCCTCCCTGAAACTCACCCTCTTCTTGTGTCATAGTTTGATTTATACTGACAGATGTCACAAAATGACATTCTAAAATGATTTGGGTTCAGGCTCAATGGAATGTTTGGTTTGAACTCAAAAGTTTTTGAGGTTAAAACCACCCCAAACTTCTATGCCATGCAGTTACCTGCGGTTGAAACTGATAGCCTGAAGCAAGAGACATCTGCAGATATGACGTTTACAAATTCATCAGAACATGCCCACTGCCTTCACTGCATTCAGATATGCAAATGAACTTTTTGATGTACAAAATTTCTTAGAATCACAGAATCACGGAAAAATCCAGGCTGAAAGAAACTTCAGGAGGTCTCTAGTGCAACCTCTGACAAAAAGCAAGGCTGTCTCTCAGATCAGACCAGGTTATTCAGGGCTTCATTCAGATTAGTTTCAAAAATCTCCAAGGATGGAGACCACACAATTGTTTAAATAAAGCTTTCAGTGGCGTTTTCATAAGGAATCTAATTAGAAAAAAGGGGTACCAATGCAGGGAAGATTGGTATTGGAAAAGTGTCTGACGAAATGGACTTGACATATTTTCTCTATTCTGTTGCTCAAAACGTCCATTTCTATTACTGCTTCCTTTTGTTTGTCTTCTTCTTGTGCAGACTTCTCTTCCATTACATACAAAATTCTGTGAAGGGCCATGGCATTAGACATGCATAAATTGGCAAGCATCTGGCAAGCTTTCTTCATTATTAACTGTAAGACATCTCCCCTCTTGTACAAATACTAGCCTTTTGGTTTCTTTGCAAGTAATGGATGAAAAATTTTATTTTACCTAAAGTTGTTTTGCCAATCCCAATCAAATATGTGATGAATAAGTGACACTCCCAAACACAAGTTTGAGCTTCTGCCCACTGTGTGTTTTGGCAACATTTTATTAGACTTTTTTTTTAGATTTCAGGAAGAAAATCATTACTATGAGGGTGGTGAGACATGGGAACAGATTTCCCAGAGAATCTGTGGATGTTCCATCCCTGGAAGTGTTCAAGACCTTGTTGGAATGGGCTTAGAACAACCTGGTTTAGTGGAACATATCTCTGCCCATGGCAGTGGAGTTGGA
>WAAE01016609.1:0-30146 GCA_013400495.1 Nicator chloris
GGCTGAGGTGAGTTAACTGGAAGATTTAACTAGGTTTTGGTGAAAACTTCTATTTTGAGAAAAACTTGGAAGACGAAGAAAGGTTTGTCAAGAGAAACTAAAGCATGGAAATCTTAAAAAAATCCATGGATATTATTTCCAAGATTAGCTTTGTCTAGACTTTCTGATGTGGATTTCATTTATATATATACACCTTCTAGCTTACATACCCTACTGTCAGAAAAATTATATGGATATTAAGTGCAAGAAAGCAGAGTAGAAGTTAAAAACCTTTTTACAGATTTTCTGTGGAAAAAAAAAAATGTTTGTTTTAACTTCCCTGTCAAATGATCCAATTTGCTAGATTTATTGGCCTATTTTGCAGACTAGTCCTCTAAAGTCCTGCAGGACCCAAATATTAAGAAGAGAAAGGTAAAATTTTAAGGGTCTTCAGATTTTTAATTTCCCTGTGACTAGCCTACATCTGGGACAAAGAGTGCTGGCAACTCTCCCAGCACTGAGTAACACACTTTGGCTCCTGTCTGCATTTTTCAATTAAGTAACCCACCAGACCCCTGTGTAACCTCTGTCCAACTCTCACTGCTTATCTGTTCCATTTTATTGCAGCAGACACTCCATCCTTTTTCACATCTCCCATAGCAACCTGAATTTTACATATGGACATAAGAAAGGGAGCGGGGGGGAACAACCAGTTGGAAGTGGATATTCCCCTAGCAGTCTAAAAATTATGCAAAATCTGTAGCTTTCTTTATCTCTGTGGCAGAATTGCCTGAAACAGGGCCCAAAATCTAATGCTCAGCCTGGGGACATTGGCATCAGCAAATATTTCTTGAATTATACATCTGGTAGATTCCTTTCAGGATTAATTTTGTTTAACAAGGCAAATTCTTAATATGTTTTCTCTCTCTTTTGTATATTGCTTGCAAAATCTGATTTACTAAAAAGGTATAAGTGAGTTCTAACACTGTTGAAGATGACCAATACATGGTTTTCATTGAAATAATTGTGTTTGGGTTATTTGTCCTAACTGAAATTTAAGGTGGCAAATTAAGTGTAGTAGCTCCTTCCAGCTGCTACCCAGCTTATACATATTCTGGTTTACTTTCTAAAATCAGGATATTTTTGTAGATAAATTCCTGCTCTTTCTTAGGTTAGATGAAAAAGTTCAGTATAAAAATCCATTGAAAGTTGTAGCAAGAAAATAACAGGAAATATACATTTCTTCAGAACATGGGGACTTCATTTACAGATGTTCTTTTATGTGCCATACATTGTCTTATTTTGAAGCCTTTCAAGTGGAATTGTTTTCACAAGTGCTGCATCACAACACCTTGCCCTGCTCTGGGTTTTGTTGCTCACATGGTCCCTGCTAACTCTCTTGTCTCTGCACAGTGTTGGTGGCACAGAATAGTTCCATTCTCTGTAAATGACAGGTGAGAGATCTTTTGTCTATCCCACTGCTGCTGAAGGACAGGCCTGTGAAGGAGCACATCTAGCCATGAATATATGAGCTGGTACTGCAGATTGGGTTTATGCAGGCCACTGAACTGAGCAGCATAGTAAATACTGTGGTTTTATTGCCTCTTCTAACAGAAGATCTTGAAGTGCTTGCTCATGACTTGGGTAATCTCCACAAGTCACAGCAGTTCTATCAATTATAAAAGAGAACATTATGTTTTACAGTGAGGTCATTATCTCTTACTGTAAGACATGCTTTTTGACTTTAACATTCGTGTCCCAGCCTTGTTGCTGTGAAAAATCCTGAGTGATTCAGAACACCAAGTACAAGCTGAGTGTCACAGCTGCCAAGCCATTTGGCTTGCTGGTAGAAGTGTGCATGGTTCAACAGGGAAGCCATCAGATACTAATGTGAGTCAGTAAGGTTGGTCATACATCCTGCAAGGCACTAAAATGATAGTAATCACTGTTAATAAATGAATGCCCACTTCTTTTTTACTTGCTTCATCAGAGTAATAATAGAGATGGGAAATAGAGGTCAAGGATTCTTCTGGGAAAAATATCAATATGCTATTGAAATTTATTCCAATGTATTGTTTAGGCTTACAGTCGCAGTACAAATATGTAAAATAGGGTTGGAAGGGACAAAGATCATCCAGTTCCAATCCCATGCCATGAGCAGAGACACCTTCAAGTAGACCAGGTTGCTCTGAGCCCCATCCAACCTGGCCCTTCCAGGTCTGAGGCAGCCACAAGTCAGCCTAGAGGGGAATTAAAAAGCAAAATCCCGAAACATTAGAAATCATAAAAATGTAAACAGTTAAAACCTTCAAAAATAGAGATAATTGGTAACTCTGCCTAATGTTCTAGATTTTGACAGCTTAAAACACTGTTATGCTACAGTCTTCCACTGAGACATGAATAAGTCCAATCAAATACATTTCTCTTTGCTGTGTGTGATTTTGTAAACCTGACACCACAAATAACATTTTTACAGTTATACCAAATTCTAATGCTTGCCTTTCAAACTGTTGACCCTTAGCAGTGCAATTGCCTGCATCACAGATTCGTGATACACTATCCTTCAGGAAGATGGATGTATTAGCAGGGACGGTGGTGATGCTATCCATGATGCCACATCAAATAGAAAACATGGAGGAAAACTGATCTGTTTGTGTGGGAAGGAATATGAAATGATAATTTCAGAAAAAGGATTTGAAATGTGCTGATACTTGGCTGGGATGTGAATGCTGAGTGGCTTCTGATATGCCACAGCCAAATTCCAGAAAGAAGCACGATCTGCCATTCTGCAGAACCTCTGCCCTGAGCACATGGCAGCCTCCTAGTGTCATATTTTTAAAGGATTGCCAAAAAAAAGATTTCGATGGTCCCTGTTAAAGCAAATTGAGAAAATGCAAGCATACAGTTCTTTTGGTATCCTTTGAAAAGAATTACAGTTGATATGTAGATGCAATTCCATCTATCAAACCAAAAATCCAGTTCACATAAAAGGTATTTGTCTTTGTGGTCTTATTGTATCAGTGCCTGCCCTCCCTTCCTTGGGCCTTGCACTTCATTATTTTGGCCATCATATGTGATCCAAAAATATTCTTCCCATTTTTGCAATGTACTTTGGACTTGTCTCTACATGCATTGCCTAAATATTTTCAGGTTATTTTCTTAATTTTTGCTATGCTGTGCAATGCTAATAAGCAATATCTGGCTCTGATACTGCACTTTTTTTTTTAGTAGAAGCTAGGATTCTTATGTAGTTTTGCGATACTAACAACTGGCTTAATCAGGTTATGACTAAAATTGGAAAAATTGCCATTTACCATCCAAGTCATGCATATACAGAGAACACACTGTAGTGCACAATGTAGTATGGATGTACAGACTAAACCATGATACAGCCTGAAAAGAGAAAGGGAATGGACCCTTCTCCCTACTCACCTCCCTCCCTGAAGGCACAGAAATACCTTTTGAATAAGAGCAGCAATCCCACAGAGAGGATGTGGTCATAAATCTATGCTGTTAGAAATGAAAAGGAGCAGCAAGCACCACCAGGACAGTTTTCTTATTCTTGTTGTGCACACTTTAACACAGCAGTAAGCAGTCAAGAAACAAAAGATTGAAACAGAAGACACAATCATGTATTGAACTGATATTCAAAAATCTGTCGTAACCAATGTAAAATGTTTGTCTGTTTCTGTTGCTCATTACCATTCATCATTTCAGCAAATGAAAGTTTCATTTTCACAGTATTTTGTATAGTTCTCATAGGTATTTACAACTATTTGATTTATATTTATTTTCAACTGTAATTTCAAATGTATAAAATGGCCCCAAATCTTTTTTCTTGTCTCTATCCACTCTGTGTTAGAAGAGCCAACAAAATTGTGGCAACAACAAAATGAGTAATTTTGGATGTAAGGTCTGCTTACTTTGAAAAAGATATGTTATGTATCATAATGTTGCCAGATCTGCTTCCTTTCTCATTTCCAAGAGAAATTATTCTGAATTAGGAGGCTTGAAAAACAGATCAAAAGGAAGAAGTTTGTTCAGGCTACCTCTATTGCAGGTTCAGTTAGTAATTACAACATTCCATTGTGGTCTAGGAACATGTAGGTGGCACCCTTTCTTTTTCTTTTCTGTATGTTATTTGATCTTGCTGTTGTTCACTGCACGATTGAGATCAAAAATGCCATTGATAAATTCAGAGACTAAGACAGTGATTCACACATCCCTCGGTTCAGATTAGGTGAAGGAGTAGGGCACACTGGACGACAGAATTAAATATGGTTTAATGATTGGCAACATTTCCACAATGTATTGTTCCCAAATAATCTAATTTGATTTACAGTGATTCAATGAAAATATAATCCATTTGTCAAGAATGTGTCTTGTAATTTATAGTTTAGCATGAAATATATGACATCAGAGAATAATTTTGATTCGGTAAACTCATGTTTGTGCGGCAGCAAAAGGAAAAGAAAATATTCCTTAAACAGAGAAACAGGGACAGTGGGGAAGCTCTCAGCTTCCCACTGCAGTAACCTGGAAGGAGCAACTGCTGTCAGGTCTCCAGTGGGTCCCAGGCTGGGCTGTTTCAGAGATCCTCCTTCCAGTCTGAAGACTAAATTTTTTAAAATCTCTCTCTGATTTCGAGCGTGCTTAATTCACAGAATCACAGAATATGCTGAGTTGGAAGCAGATTGAGGGATCCCATTAATGCTCATTTTCCCAAGTTTTCACACACCATCTCATTGCTCATCACTGGACAGCCTTGTCTTGCTACTTTCCCCCTTCCAAGCTCATTTAAAGCTTTTTCATAAAGCCCCACTAGCTCCCGGGCTTGAGCTTTTCATGCCCTCTGAGACAGGTGCATCCTGTCAGGTGTCCGTGGACCACATGTTGAGTAGATTATCCCATGGTCAACAAACACAAAATTTTTCCACTGGCACCAACCTTGGAGCTGTGCAGTGACCTGATGGATCTGCCTATTCCTATCAAACTAGTGGATTTCTTTGTCTCTGGAAACCCTTCTTTTCAGATTTACACTCTTATGCTTTCTGAGAGGGACAAGGGAATCTGTATGTAAGAGCCTCATGGTGAAGTACTGCTCAGAGAGCAATAGAAATAAAGCTGTAGTCTTATGATTATGTTTTAATAGCTTTCTTTTTATTTTAAGGTACTTCGACTTAATCCCCCAAGTTATCCCAATCACAGTATCCAATGTAGCTTTGTTTTCAGCTCTTAGCAGGTGGTTTTTAAAGCCCTCTTTAGATGATACATGGGGCCCACATAGTGAAGTCAATAGTTAGACAGGATATAATTTAGACTTCATCTTTTCCACTCAGTTTGAAATAAAACGATTACATTTCAGGAAAGTCTAAGGAAAGATTTAAAGTTTTATATCAAAAGTTGAATATTTTCTTTTGTTGTACCCTTTTCTTTTAAAGAACCTGGTATTAATTTAAAATAATGCTTGTCCTGATGTATTTGAAAAGGCAGTACTCTGAATTAAAAAGAAATTAATGAAGTATGCATATTTGGGAGGAGAAGGTCGCATTCTTCGCTGGAGCATTTAGTCAAAGGGTTTTAATGCAGCCCATGCTGCCTAATTGATAGAATGAGGTACCTGCCAAGACAAGCTGTAAATAACAGATGGCCAATAGCATTTACAGAGCAGCCATTAAGGTGACAAAATCTTCTGGGGCTCCTCTCCGCAGGCAGGTTATAAAGCAGTATTATAATCTCTTTTTTGGACTGGAAAATGGTCCTTGACTGTCTTTAAACCCATGAAATGTAGTTCTAGGCAATAGCTCCACATAATTCCAGTTCTGGTAACCCTTGTAACCCTTGTGATGCCTTTCATTTCTTGTACCCTAGAGTTATACAAGGGTAGAGGCCACTTGCAGCATACAAAGTTGTAAAGCTGACATGGAACTCAAAAACAGGTGGAATATCCCAGATATGAATAGAGTAATAAGTGAGGAGTAAGATAAGAACTGAATCAATTTGTTATGTGATAAGGTGAGGTTGCTTTAACTGTTGATATCTGTGGGCCTGCTTTACCAAGGATGCCCTGGGCACATTTTTTGAAAGCATTACCTACTAAATGGAATTCCTGGAAATATCCTAAAAGCAGATGTATCTCTTGTAGGAGTTCACCACATCAGACAAATGAGCAAAGGTCTTTTTTTTTCTAGAAGCCATCAGAAGAGTCTAAAAATAAGCTTGCTGTAGCTAAGTAGACTGCTCTCATGCTTGTTAAAATGAAGACTGGAAAAACTGTTACTGTTACTTAAGGAGAGAGTATCACTGAACTAGCAAGTTGAAATTTTCTTTCTTTGATTTTATTGCAGAAAAAAAAGCTAATTTCTTTCAGTATATTCTTCTGGGAAAAAAAATCTCCTACCTGTTAGTACAAATGAATGCTTCTATCTTAAGGCAACACTACCAACATTGTTTTACATTTATTTGCCTGGTATCCGTGTGCTTATTTTCACATGTGGACACCTAGCCATGGGAATCTTGGTTAACATTACCTCAGTAGCCTCCACACCACCAGTTAAATAGACAGACAGTAACAAATACTGAGGTTGATTGAGGATTTAAGAAGAACAGGTGCTCATGGTACAGAATGGTGAAGGTCTGTTTTCAACTGAAATTACTCTTACAAAGGGATGAATTGTTAATGTGTTGTTATTCCAGATTTCTAGAAGAACTGGTGTGGTGGCAGAATTAAGACGACAATTAATGGCTGCTGAAGAAGAAGACAGTTTGTCCTATCCTCCTCTGAATGTGACCAATGGAAATTATACATGCATCCTTTTTCATGCGAGTAATTTCAGCCTCAAAGCAAACCGTTCAGTTTTAATAGACTTGACAAATGCAACATTTTTAACAGAGAATGTGGATTTTTCTGCCTCTGAGTGCTCAGACAGCAACACAACGTGAGTAGCATAAGAAATTTCTTATCATAATGCATGTAATTCTGAAAACTATCAGAAATACTACAATGTAAAATTAGTGCTATTTTAATTTTCTTCTTCTAAAGCATCCAAAATCTTAAAAAAAAGTGTTCTTAGAAGAAAAATGTTAAGCCAAGATCACAAAAACTGTTCAGATGAGGCCTCTTATTTTCACAATTTTTTTTCTTCTTGTATTCCCTATTTCCTTGTTTGTTTGTATTTGGTCCAAACAGGTTTCCTTGTGCCTGATCTCACAATCACAAAAATCTCCACTGGCATTAATGAGTTCATAATTTCATTCCCTTGAAGGGGAATATTGCCAGTTATGAGGTAGTAACTCAGCTAGAAGTACATTAATGAAACATGATCTCTGTTTTCCTTTACTTTGAAGAACCTGCTCTTGGGTAAATAAAACCCTAGAAATATTTAGTCATATTTTTCGATGTACTGAACCTTTGCTATATGACTTTTGTACTTGCCTACTGATTTATAATATATCCCTCAAATTGAAATGTCACAATGATCTAATTAAAGCTGACTACTCTAACATTAAAAATCTCTTTCTTATTCTTAGACTGTCATTAAAATACACAAACCCAGTGAATGGAATCAGCAGCCTAGAGATAAGGTAACTTATGATTTATTTTAAATAGATCTTTTCTGGTTTACAATACCTGTTAGTAAATTAAGAGCAAAAAATGGGGAGAAGTTAAATGAAAATATTTTTTAATTTATTATTTGTTTTCTCTTCCGAGAAGTCATGATGCAAGAAAACAATAGTACAGTCTTTATACAGAAAATACATTAATATGGTCAGGTAAAGTTCTGAAAAGTATTGTAGGCAAACATCCATACTGTAAGGTACTGGTATATGCAGCCTCCTGTTTTACTAATAGGATAAATCTAAGGTAAATCTACTCTGTGATTTGTAAAAATTCAATTTCAATTCTGTGATTCGTAAAAACTTTGAGGGGTTGATGTCTACCTGCATGGCCAGGGCTGTATTGAGTCCTAATGTGGATTGCCAGTGCACTCTGTTAGTGCTAGCTTGTAGTTAATGAGGGGTGCAAAAAGTTTTAAAAGGTCTTTACTGCTCCATGCATGGTGACAAGACCATATTTCTCCTACCATGACAAGAGGGAAGAAAAACTAGGGAAATGGAAGACCTAGGAAGAAAAATCAAAGGGACAATCATAGAATCGTTTACATTGAAAAATATCTCTATGATCATTGAATCCAATCTTTAAACCAGTGCTGCCAAGTCCACCCACTAAACCATGTCCTAAGCACAACATCTTCTAAAGATCTTCAAAGATGGAGACTCAACCACTTGCCTGGGGAGCCTCTTCCAAGGCCTGGCAACCCTTTAACTGAAGAAATTTTTCCTAATATCCAACCTAAACCTCCCCGGTGCAATTTGAGGCCATTTCCTCTTGTTCTATGTCTTCTTACTTGGGAGAGGAAATTAACCCCCACCTCACTACAATCTCCTGTCACACTGTTGTAGAGAGTCATAAGGTCCCCCCTTGAGCTTCCTCACCTCCAGGCTAAACACCTCCAGCTCCCTCAGCCACTCCTTGTGCCCCAGGACTTGTGCTCAGACCCCTTCAACAGCTTTGTTGCCCTTGAATCTGGTGTCCAGTTCTGGGCCCCTCACTACAAGAAAGACAGTGAGGTATCAGATCATGTCCAGGGAATAACTTTTTTATTTAACATCTTCCTTTTCTATCAACCAGCTAGAGCTTTGTAAGAGAACATACTGTACAGACAAAATTGCTGTTAGTATAGTATTTTTATTTTTCTGACTATTGAAGTTAGCTGTGTATAGGATCCCTGGGACTTGTCCTTGGTGATGATGTCAAGCATGCCTTGGTCTCCATAATGTAAATTATCAAAGAGATATGTATTTCCCTAAACACCTTTGGGAAGGTGATATTCTCTGGTGCTGCCCTGATGCTCTTCTGTCTGCTCTTTAGTGCTCCTATCCCACTCTGGTAGAGACAGGCTCTCCAAAACACTGTTCTGATTCTCATTCTTCATCTTTGCACATCCTAGCCCAAGTCTTAGCTGGTCTGCAGTAACCTCTTTCTGTATGAATGAATGTGGTTCTTTCCTACATTTGTCCTGAATATGGCTATCTTCAGCATAATATCCTTTCTAGTAAAATTAAAGTTCTGAAGAAATAGTACAAATCACAAAGCATCCTATGGAGCATGGCACTGTGCTTCAGATATAGTTAATAGCTAGATCTTAAAGGTGTTGTTTTCTTTAGTAGTCAACAGGCTTCACTTAACTGTACAATGACAAATTGCAGATTTTGAGACAGTACTATAGAAACAAAATCCTTTGGCAGTTGAAACATTTATTTTAGATTTTGTTTTCTGCAGCTGGCAGAAGATCAAATGTGATGTTAGTGCACACATAGATTTAGTGAAGGTTATTTATATGTTGTATCCCTCTGGGGGAATGGGTTTGCCCAGAACACCTGTGGCATATAGCCACATGGTCCTTTCCCCCCATAGTCCTTCCCCCCCCAAACCTTGCATTAGCTGAAAGCCAAACTTATCTGTCCAGAGAGTCCATAAAACCCTAGAGACTTCCTGCCTCTTCCTCTTTACCACGCTCTTTACCACTCTCTACCACCGCCTCTTGACCATCCTGCCCTGGCCACTCACCCCTGTTCTCCTGCCTCGACTGTTACCCCCAAAGAAGCCTGAATAAAACCATCTCTACGAATCACCATCTGTAGTAAGAACCTGTTCTAATACCCTTGTCCTGTCACCTATGAAATAGTTTCCCCCCAAGATCTCCCTAATACTAAGCTAGTCAAGGATCCCTGGAGGGTCTGTGGGGGGAAGTTACGTCATTTATATTTATGCTTATTAATCTGTTTGTTAAAAACTTATAATTTTAATTAATTATTGGATGAAAAATTTAATGCAGTCATGAATCTGAGATGCAGCTGGAGAGAAGAAATTTGAAGCAACTCTGCAGACAAACTATAATTTAAATGAAAATGCCAGTACAAAAGGTGAATGGTTCACATTTTCTTTCTTTTTCAGGAAAAATTTTTGTATCCTTTGAGCCTGTTGTAGTAGAGGTAGAAATATTCACAAAGTCTTTCTTGACCTGTGCTTCTGCTTGAACACATTTTAGCTAAATACCAAAATGCATAAACAGCCCTTGAAGCTGTAATAAGAAACTCAGGCTCCACAATAGGTGAGGACTTGAAAAGAGAGCTCAGGTAAGGTCCTGGATGTTTTCATGCCAAGCAAGAGTAGCATAGGCTGGCTGTGTTTTGTGGGAAAATCTGATTTATTCCATTGGGCTATGTGTGATCCAGATTTTTAATAGACCTTCAGGGCAAATAAACACAAATATGTCTAAATGGATGAATTTTTATTTATGACATGGGTGCTTAGAATATAAAAGGGAATAGAGGAAGAATGTAGGGAGTGTCTTCCGGGGTAACTGTTTTCTTGGAACTTCACTATGCATTGGCCTGTGTGTGGGAGATAGAGTCTGACTGCTTCTGTATTGCTTTCTTCCCCTCTTCCCTTAACTTATTAAGCTGTCTTTATCTTGACCCACAAGTTTCCTCATTTTTACTCTTTTTATTCTCCCCCCTGTCCTGTTGAACATGGAGAGAGAACAAACAGCTAAATGGCTGCTGGCTGGTATGAACCCATAATACCTCAGAGCCTTTATAAATTAACAATAGTTCTTAAGACTCACCTGATTATTTTCTGTTTGATTGTCACTTGATAGGACAATGGTGTCATTTTAAGTCTCTGTTAGCTACCATATTACAGTATTGCATGTTATATAATGCAAATAATAAGATATATGGAACAGGACAAGCCACTGACTTTTTTCATGATGGACTAACATTTTATTCGCCTTGTGTATCTCAGCATGTCTCTTGCCAAGATCTTCTAAAACCCATAGAGATACGTTGCAACCTGTTTTCCCCTTCTGCTTCATTTTGATTAGACTTCTTTTTCACGATTACACCTTGGTAAGATGATGTTCTGCCTTAACAAACAGGACACAAGCAGGGCAAGGAGGTGGAAGGAACAGAGCCGAGAGCCACGACTGCACTTTTTGCCTCTGTAATGGCCTTTTACTTAAGTGTAGGATAGCATATCTTGAAGACAGAAAGTGACTCCAGAGAGGACCATGTCCAAGTAGCTCAGTTTATTTATCAGTAAAAGAGGTTCTAACTTCAGCAGCATGAACAGGATCCAGAGCCTGCCTCCCTTCTCAACACCAGTCTGTGCCCACGTACAGAGCAGCTGGTCACACCCCACCTCCCACTGACAGCTGCGACTGCTGCTTCATCCTGTGCACACACACAGCTGTCACCTCCCTCTCCCTCTCTCCAGCAAGAGCTGCAGTCTCACTCATCCTTCCGCACTTGCACGGAGGTGAGCTGTAAGGGAGTGGTTGTAGAGTGTTGCTGCGACAGTGTTAGAAAAGTAAGCTACTGCTGCCACAGGAGTGGGAGCAGTGGGCAGTAGTCCTTTGCTGGAAGAAGCATCATCTCAGCTCTCTCATAAACTGATCCAGCTGTTCAAGCCCTTGTTTGTCAGTTTCTCAGGGAAAAAGTGTCAAAGTGAATGGAAGTTCTGAGCATTAGTATTCCAAACTTACATTGATACATACTTGACTGCTGTTGTTGTTCAGTGTATAGAACAGAATAGAGTTGACCCAAAAAAATCATTTTAAAATCTTCTGCTTAACAGTTGTGTTCCTCTTTGAATATTTGAAACAGTAATTCTAGCTATCTTCCACTTCAGAAATAACTCTGCTTTTAATGATTAGCCACATGAGACATGATCAGTGGTGGTGGCATTCAGAGTTCATACAATTATCTGGCACAAAGGGAGCCTGGCCCACGACCAGGAATTTTTTGTGCCACCATACGTAACGTACATAATGTCTCTAATGTACATAATGGCCTCTAATGTTTAACACGAACGTAACATTTCCTTAAGAAGCCAAAGTACTTTCAGTTCTGCAGATAAAACCTTTGTTCTCTCTGCTGTGTCATTAATTTGCTATAATGTGCTCTATTTGCTATCTACTCATTTGAAAAAATGTTAAACTAAATAAAGTAATTCTATAGATTTTTGTTGTCTCAATGCCTTTTTTTTCTTGTAATTTAATGAACTGTAGTTACATCTGTTATCAGTTAAGTGTGTGCTTTTTGGAGGCAATTCACTGTTAGTTGTTTGGAAAAATGCTAAGGATAGCAGCTTTTATTACTAAGTTAACTGTGCTCAACAAGTTAACCAATTAGAATGTTATTTCTCATAAGTCTGCAAGTAACATAACATTTTAGTCTTTGGTGTAATGTGAAGAGACAGCATTCCCTTCAAAGTCGTTTTAGACTGTACTCATATACATGGCCTTATAAAATTTTTTGCTCATAAGATCAGTTTACAAGGAATTTCCTTCTTTATCACTTATCAGCAGAAGTTCAGACCACACCCAGCCTCTGTGGTAGTCATAAACATTTAAATAAGCTTCTCTGTGTTTATAACTGGCTTTCAGCTAGTGCCTATAGCATTGCTTCTGAGACACCATGGAAATTCTGTTCAGATTGTACTGTACATCAGGAAAAGGTTCCTTTCTTCTAGGAATAATATCAAGGTTTTAATTTTGTAACTATATAAGAATAGAATATTTTCTATATATATTTGTAAATGTGGACTGGATGGAATTAATTTTTTTTTTTCTTTTTCACTGGTGCTTGCAGCTCAATGTTTTATGGATAGAACTGTTCAGGCTTAAAACATAAGGAATGCCATAAGACAAAACATCCTTTTCTCACTTCAATGACACTTTGTTTTGGAATCCCTTCTGAGCATTTTGAAACTCTTGAGATTTCTGAACTTACATGAATCAAAAGCCACCAATTGTTGATAAATATTTTTTAAAACATTGTTTGTAGTTAGATTCTATACTGTGTGGATGACACAATATTGAAAGTAACTAATTTGAACAAGCAAACAATATTCTACAATGAGAATATTCTCTCTATATACGTATCCCCTACAGAACATAAAATAGTCTATACTGTGCCTCATTTAAGATGGCCATACCTTTTTTTCAAACCAATCATAATTGCATCTAACTTATTACTTCAAATTTTAAAGTCAACATACAGCATTGCCCATTGTGGATAGACATAATATTTCATTTTGTTGCAAGTCCTATTTATTGCTAAATAGATTTCTCGTCTAAATCTTTCATGGTTACCAATAATCAAAAGAAATAATCAGCAAACTATGTAGAGATACACATCCACAGACCAAGTAGGATTAAAGTATTAAACAATGTTCACTAAGGAGAAAGGTTTATGATTTCCATATGAAGTTGTTTGAATGCCTAAAAGTAACTGTATAAAAAGTGGTGAAGATTTTCACCTAGTCCTGATCTGTAAAGGATCATAATGTACTTCTGGATGTCTGGATGTTCTCAATTATTTCTGTCAGGAGCTGTTCAGACTGCATTGGTAGTAACATAAATTCCATGATTACAAACTGCTGCAATACCACACTTACACAGATGCTTTCAAAATAAGAAAATACTTTTTTGTGCCTAGCCTAGTTCAAATTGTAAAACTAGAGTTGAAAATCCCTCCTGACCCATCAGTGAGAGAGAGCTCTGTCTTCTATGCCAAATTCAGACCTTTGCCTAAATTGTCATTTAGGCATTTGAGCCAAAAAGGAATTGCAATGATAAATTAGAATAGCTATCACGCCTGTACCTATCATAAAAGCAATTTTCCAAAAATCCCATCAAATGTTTATTCAGAGCCACTGCAGTCTTACTGGCACTTTCTCAGCTTCTCCTCCACTGATTATAAAGTGTAGGTAACTGATGAAATACAGCACTGGCAGAGGTTCTTGAAGAATGAAATTGCATTTGCTTCTTGCCTGCCACAGCTACAGAAAGCTGTGCTTGTGGGGTGAAACTCTAAGTAGTAAAGACATTCACAGAACCTCTTCACTTGTGAACAATTTTAGTGACATGGGAGGCCGTGTCATCATCAGCTTTGATGTTTGCAGCCAGCAATAGTGAACCTTTATCTGCTACTGGTACTTTATCAAATGTATATTAATTTTTTCCTTCTAACCTTTTGACTTTTTCTTTTTGTCCTCTGTTTTATTCCTAGGTTTTTAATGACCAACAACTTCTATGAAGTCTCGGCTAGAAAATGGTCCACTTTAGATTTAGTAGAGATTGTACAAGATGGAGAAAAGTTTGCTAACTTTACTGTCTCTGGCATCTCTACCCCTGCAGAGTATTCATTTCATTGTCAGCTGGTGGGAACAAGCAATCTCTATTCTGCAAGGCTGGTTCCAGCCAACAGTGAGGCAAAAAATTGGGATGTTTTCATTTCTAAGTTGCAAGTGAGTATGCATTGCCATTTCAGAGACAACTCCAAGAACTATTACTTGCTACTGTAGGTGGTGAATGACACACATTCATAATGCCCTTACTTTCATTCCAGCCTGAGGGAAAACGTAAAAGAAAAGCTGTTCCCCTAGGTGAGCTATTCAGTAGAGGGATAAAAAAGACGCCAGTTGCTGAAAAAGGAAAACATGAAAGCACAGCTTTGAGAAACTAAACTATGAAGTTGTCCACAGAAAGAAAACCCAATTAAACCAAATGCACTAAATCAGGCAAAGAATGACTAAGTCCTCATGCCTGTTTAATGAATTGGGCTGCTCTTGGAAACAGGGGCCTCTTAGGTGGGTGGCTTTATGCTGCTTACTTTGTTTTTATTTGATTTCTTGGTGCTCTGTTTACCTAGGAAAATACAGATTAGTGTGGCTGCTGTTTTCAGTGACATGGACTGTCTACTCCTGCAGGTAGAAACAAAGCCCAGTGCAGTTAGATTTAATGGGAGGTTTGCCATGGACATGGAATGGTACTAGTTCCCGCATGACCCAGAACGAAAGCAGCTTGCTTTTTTGAATGACACATAGCTTTTCTGCATATTTAATAGAAGTTCAGACTCCATATGTAAGGTGCAGATGATTATACCTTTACTACTTTGAGCTTTATTCTTAAGAGAAGCATAACAACATTTATATCTTAAAACAATATTGCACTAAGGGATCTCTTTGATGAAAGAGATAATGAAAATAATAGGAATAATTCCAAACTGTACTCTATTTGTCAAACATGAGCTAACCCCATGATAAATGGATATAAATGCTGATATAATTGTATTTATAATTTTGATAACAGACCAAATCTCAATAATCTGACTCTGGACTTGACACTTCTGCTTAAGCAATGGAAATCTCACAGAAAGAGCATTGGTGCTTAGATTTGTTTTTCAAAAATCCCAGTATCAAGTCTCACCACTTTTTGAGAAACAATGTTGCAATACATACCAGTGTTGTGAAGGTCCTTATGATGTCATTTTTATTTAAGGCCTGAAAATACCATAGTTCATCCAACTGTACTTTGCCTTGTCAACTCTTTGGAGTTAGGTTTTCACATCACTAAGATATGAAAGGACATGACCTATGAAATTACCAAGTGTATACTTACCACCTATCTTTGCCTTCAGTTTCTATATGCACTGATATTACTGCCTTCTTAAAGCTTAAATAGGCCTTGCTCCAACCTTAGTAGGCATTCTTTCATTGTGGTCTTAACCCAGAGTAGAGCTAGTGGCTTCCCACCTTCCATATTGATTTGGAAGCAGCTGCTTCCACTGTTCAGGCAATAGAATCTTCAGTTCCTCTTGAGACAGGGCTTTTTCTCTGATCAAGTCCTAAACATGGAACACAACCTGAAAATTCCCAGTCTGATATTCTTCTGTTGTGTGAGAAAACAGAAGGTCACCATTCTGGGCTCATTTCCAAGTTCTATCTGACCTAGATCATACTTTTCCAAGTATCCTCCACTGATACATACTGAAAGGTGATCTCAGAATCAGTCTTTGTTATTGCATAAGGTTTAGAAACCCCCAAACCCTGTTGCATGGTGAAAAAAGTATGTGGGATGTGCTCAGTAGTTGCAGCCAGCACAAAATCTTGTTGCTGAAACTGAGGAACATGATTTTTGTGTAATGTCACGCGATGAATTAGAAACCAGGATCCAATGCCAATCAAACTGTCATAATTGCACTTTGCAGTGCTGGGTCCTGGAAGCTGAATCACAGCAATAGAGGGACAATGGCAGCTGCACGGGGAAGCCTTGCACAGCTGGTTCCTAGGCAAGCTTGAACTGGTGTAGCCTTTTACTTCACTTCTGGAGCTGCTTCACTCACTACCATCTAAAAGAAGCTCTGTGGGATGCTGGCTAGGCATGCTCACAGCCGAGGATGTCACCACTCCTGTGCCACCACACCCTACAGAGCACCCAAACTGCTCTGGGTTTGGTGGGGTTTTGTTGGTTGTTGTGGCTACAGGAATGGTTGTTCTACCATGGTACCTTTTGAGGATCTCATATTTGTCAGTGAAATTAAAAAGAAGGCTGTCACCAAAAGCACTGCTTTTCTTTAGTATGTGTGGTTCAGAAGCACTTTGAAACCTATGAAAAACTGCCAAAAACTTCAAAATCAAGAATATTTTGATTCTCTGTAGCTAAAATATCTCAAAGTTCATAAATCAAAAGTTTGGTGTGCACTTAAGAGCCATAAACCCAGCATATTTTACTTGAAGTTTTTGTCAAAGGCCATATGATGAGAAATCTGCATTCAAAGTATTTATAAATTAACAGTAAATACAGACATCTATAATCAAAACAAATGACTGGTCTAAACACCAAAATTAAAACTTCCACTGGACAGAGGCCTGTATCCAAAAGACTTTTGCATTCATAAATATTAGAGAACCATGCATAAATATTTTTAACTTTTCTATATATGCTGCTCAGATTCTCATTTCCTGCCTGGTGTCTAACACCCCCACAGAAATTATAAACTTCAAAAAACCAATAAAATAATGTGGCATATTCTTCATCGCCTTCTAAAAGTAGACATAGCATTTTAGGAATGTACAATTGAATCATTCATCTAGATGGTTCAATAAGCATAATGCTGTTTAAAAATAATTATAACAGCCCTAGAATTGAAACAATAAATTTCAGTATTTCTGGCTCTAAATCAGGTGTGGCAAAGCCCTTCTAAAGTGATTATACCTGTTAGGTACTTCAGAGAGTCCTTGTAAATGGGATAAGAAATGTGTACTTTTTTCCAGAATTTTAATCCATTTTTTGAATACAAATGACATAAATCATGACCCTCTGTCTCTTTTTGTTGTCAGTAAGTCTTTCAGGCTCCATTTCACTACTCCTATTCTATTCTCACTTGTGGTCAAAACAGTGGCTTAACAAGCAAAGGCTTTTACAGTCATGTATTCTCTAAAATTGTCCAAATAGTTGTCCAGCTCTGCAGCTTATTGTCACTAATCCTGCTTTAATCACAAGTCTGAGTACCTTTGGTGAAAGCAGAGAGTCTTTGTAAGTTAGCTACCATGATTTGACTTGGAAAGATTCTTCTAAAAGGTTGAATTGCTAAAATTGTCTTCACCTCCACAATATCTAAAGAGGTTTTTACTTCACATCATATTAGTTTTATTAATCACCATTCTGGAAGGCACAGACATTGCTCATAACTGTTGCTGTTGGACACAAAAAGACTCACACAATTTCTACCAAATCAGAAGGCTGAATAATCTTTTAGTAAAACAAATGAAGTCTCTTTTATAGAGTGATACGATAGAGCTGGACTTAATTGGTTCTTGATTAACACACTATCACTATGATTGGCTAATTAAAGTCAACAGTTTTGTACATGTAAACAATATAACAAACACTAGCTGTGCAGATTTGTTTAAATTCTTTTTTCAGGTTCTTTTTGAGAAAAATTATCTCTTCAAAGCTCTACTGCAGCTGAGAAAATCAGCCACAACTTCTAAGAAAAAACCAAAATGAGACCTACACATAACACACATATTACATAAACATTAACTTTAGGAACCTGAGCTATGACTGCAAACCCAGAGTGTTTTCCTGGTGTATTTGTTGCATGGCAGATTTGTTCAGCATCATTCCTGGGAAATACAAACGCTTTTATTACCACAAATAAACTCACACCTTCCATTTATTTTACTGTAAATCATAGAATAATCATGGTGTGGGAACACATAAAAGTAGAAATCCATGATCTTCTGCTTTCTTGCTTATTGCTGAGTGAGAGAAGTGATTAAAATAAAAAAAATCCTCTTAAAATTTTATTTGATAATATTTTATGGAAAATAGTAATTTTAACACGTCGTTGCTTTACCAGTGGGTTTATGATATTTGGTGCTTTCCATACACACCCATATCAAAGATTCTGAAAATGCATAAAAATCCCAGTTTTCATGTTTCTTTATAAATTTAAGAATTAATCAAAATGAGGTCAGATTAATTCTTTCTTTCCTCTTCTTTCACCAGTTTTGTTCCCTTCCTTCTAAAGGAATCAGTGCTTATGTCATTATGTACAGGTGTGTAGAGCAGGGATTGTCTTCCCTTTCTTCATAGTTTTCTAATCCTTTGATTGGTTTGAACAAAATTTCTAGAAAGTTAGTGGTCTCAAAGGCATTCAGTTTGTTGATATTTTTGTACAATTGGGATCTAGACAGAGAATATATCTCCAAATTTTTTGATTTTTCTGAGGAAAATAATATGGTTGGAGGACAGTCAGTGGCAGACATTGCAAATTCAGTCAAATCAGAGATACTACAAACTTTTCTAACTACTGGAAAAGTTTATATAGGTTTTATAAGTTAATAGACAACACATATCCCATACCTAAATAAAGCAAGCCTTTCTTTCTGTTTTGAGTCTGTGATATCTGTGATATCTTTTATATTTCAACAAATCTCGTCATCTGAGCAGCCTTAACTCTCATACCTTTGAGTGCTTTGAGTTTCCTGGTTCTGAAGTGGTCATAGAGCTGATGATCAATGAATACTGATATACTGATTATGTGAATACAGAATACTGGTCACATGTCACCTCTGGGACTTCTAAAAGTAATACAAATTTCTGAAATGGGGAACCTACTTCTTACCAAAGAAATGGATTCTACATCTTTAACTTCCTGGGTGGAATGGAGATCTGGACATTTGTTTTCCAGAGGATTTTGTTCTCACTCTTTTTATAATGGGCAGAGTATGATTGATAGTTAAAAGGTGTGGGGTTTTGTAATTACCACATATATCCTGAAAGTAAGGACTATACCTAATTGCACTCATCTATCTACCTTTCCTCATTTTCAGTTTCAAGGCTTCAACGTTATAAACAACCAGTTTTCCTATGCAAGTGACTGTGCAGGTTTCTTCACTCCTGGAATTTGGATGGGCTTGGTGACATCTATAATTTTACTTTGGATCCTGACCTATGGAATCCATATGATCATGCAGCTCACAACAAACAGCAGATTTGATGATCCCAAAGGTCCTGCTCTATCAGTTCCTCAGACAGAATAGCTATGGATTGACTTAATGCTGCTGGCTTTTCCCTGTCTGATGTTTATGATTTTTATAACCTTGTTACTTAATAATATGTTTAACTTAAAAAGATATCATAGGAAAACCAGATAATTAAACTACATACAAAAATGATCCTTGTGCTTGGCACCCATAATAATTCTATCTGTTATTATGATCATTTGTTAGCAGCTTTTTGTGTTAAGGTTCTGAAGTGAGACTGTAGAGGTTATTACTCTCTATTAGGAAAACCATTTAAAACTTCCTTTAGACTAACTTCTATTGGCAAAGAAAACATACCAAAACATAGATAATTGGGAAGGATAAAATATTTGATGAGAAACTGTATATTGAAAATACTGGTCTCTCTAAAGGCTCTTTAGTGTCACGATGATGCTACATCTTAAGAAATTTGAACTGTGTTTTGAAATTTTTCTCCTGAGTAAAACATCCAGAAATGTACAGAACTAATAAAATATAAGTCACTAAATCAATGGTCCTGAGAAGTCTTTTCAAAACCCGTCACTTTGTTTAGATGTGGTATCACAAAGGAGAATGGGTAGATTAAGGTTTAGCTTCCATCTAATGTTATCTTACACTTGTGAGAATTATGTTGAGTAACGCTGACTTGTGTTTGCTTTAGCCATGGACAGCTGATGGGAGGTCAGTCAGTGGCAGATAAGTCCTTGTCCAAACTGATCACAAAATTAAATTTGGTGTCATGACAACGAATGCAAATTTTCAAGTTCAGAACCTATTATGATTCAATGTGCTGGTGCAGACAGCATCCTAACAGAGATAAGGCAGTTTTCTTAGCCTCCTCCATTTTCTAGGCATCTTTGGAAAAGTCATGAAGTTCATAAAAAAAGGAAAAATAATATTATATAAAACCATTAGAAGCACTGTGCCAACAAACTGTTTAAGTCTGAGCATTTTATGATCATCTCAGAAGACTGAAAACATTGACTGTGCTGTATTCTGCAGTTAATAGAAACACTACATCTCCTATTTGGGTAATCTGATTACGGAGTGACTTACTAAATCTTATGTAGAATTAGGAAATAATAAAAGAGCAATGGTAAAAAATGGTAAAAATAAGACTTTTATTCTTTCTTCTTTTTTATGACTGTGCATGTTTAATCAGTAGTTAAAACCCCCAAGAATACCGTTTTGACAAAATTACATTCATGAAATGAGAAAAATTCTAACTTTTCTGATCTTGATCCATGTCATAGTACAATGATACAGAAGAAAGACAGAATCAACTATTTAACTAGAGGGACAGTAGTTTCTATCCATCATTTCTGGGTGTCACACTTTTACTATGCAGTCCAAAAAGTAGATTAAATGCTGTCTGAAGCTATTCCTTCTGAATCATTCAATCCTGACCTGTAAAACAAAAGGAGTGTCACAACTAGCAGAGGTGTCTCCTGTGCTGTAATATTTTTCCCAAATGCTCTTCAGAACCTCAAGGAATGTATTTGATCTACACAGAACCTCTGTGTTAGAAAGGCATATTTTCTTTGCACAAATTAGTTGCCAGGAGACAACTGGACTTGTTTTATTAATTCTCCCTTTGAAGCAAGTTGTATGAATGTGACAATGGAAAACTGACGTAATAGTCGTAACTATCGCTAGAAGAGGGAAAGGCTATGCAAAGGACTTGATTTGTAGAAAACATCTTTCTTAGGACTTTTATCTAGCTTCAGTAAAATTTGGAAAAGATTTTGTTCAACAGTGGTGATAAAAAGGTCTGAAGAAGAGTTTTACCAAGCCACCTAGCTTAGGATTCTATCTCCAGCAGGGGTGTGAGTATGGTGAGCATCTGTTAGTGCTCCCTGCACATGTTCTCCACTCTCCACCATTTAGCTCAGGTACTTCCTCAACCAGAAGTGTTGCCTTTGTATTTAATAACTCTGGGTGTAGCTATAGCCCATGAATTTGTCCAGCCTGCTCTTGAGCCTGTGGGCTCTTGTACAGCTCAGTGTCCTGATTATAGTATGGCACTGGGAATGCTTGTATCCTCTCTTGCTTGCCTAGGATGGACTCTGGAGAAGAGGGCAAGGAAACAGTCTCCTATTGACTGTACTGTGAGGAAAAGATAAGCCTCTTTCAGAAGAGCTGTTTGATGTGTTTGGTATTACACCTTCCAAGGTGAAGGCATTTTTAATGGAGAAAAGCTTTTCCTTTCTACCTTCTCTCACAGCAAGGATACCATGCTTTGGCAAGTGGGGCCTGTGGGGGCACGTAGTCTGTTTCTGTAGCAACTTGGGATATCTTTGTAATGGAAAGATCAGACCACAGGCTTACCCTTGTGACATCCGTGCTGGAAAACACATCAGGAAAAGAAAGGACCTATCTACAGCTCTGGCTGTCCTGTGGGCCAGGTGGACTGGGCTCTGGGGGCAGTGTCTGTCATGGCGAGGAACTGCTCTCTGTCCACATGGGATGGGTTCACCTTGGCTGGCTGGCAAGCACCCACACTGCTGCTCAGGCCTCTTCTCACAGGAGCCACCCCTGCTGACAACACCTGCACACAGACATCCAAAGCCCCACCTCAGAGGGCCATGCAGGCTGCTGGGGTCCCCATGCCTCTGAAACCCCTGCAGCTGCACATCACACTCCCTGTGGCTGGAGACAAAGACAACTGATCACTTAGTTCAGCAGGGCTGGCTTCCTTCTTTGTAAATCGGACTGTGCCTCAGGAAATTTTAGAAAGATTTTGCACCTGTCTGTATTTGTTTCCCTTTCTGAATAAAGTTGAAACCCTGTTAGGAGCCTTCCAGTTCTGCATACTTCTGATTTCACAATTCCACTTAATCATAAATGTACTTGTTAAAACATGCCTGTTTTGGGAGCTGTTCCAGACAGAATATTAGCTCTGTCTGGAAAAGTGTGAGCCTTTAGGACTCCTACCAGAGTTTGCTGAATTTATCAGAAGTACAGACTTCAGTGTGTGCTAGCTCATTTGTGTACCAATTTAAAAAATATATAGTAAAGATGAAGGGGATGATGGGTAAGAGTATGAGTTAGAAAAGTAAAGCTCTTTTTCATTTACATATATATAAATTAAATTTTATGGAGAAAAAATCAGGAACATTAAAGAACTATGGCAAAACCCGAAAAAAATCAATTTAACTCTGAAGAATCAAGATTAAAACTAGAGAAACCCCAAAACTAAACACAGGAGTCCTGAAGAAATAAGGTATTTCATCACAAAATTCAGCAATAATCATTTGTTGAAAGGGATAGCTGAGATGAACCTAGAATCTGAACCTCCTGATTCGTGTCCTGGTCTGCTGGTTTCTCTGTCTATGAAATTATTCATTCCACAAATCATACAGAAACCCATTAATGGCTTGTAATGACAGAATTATAATAGAAATAGTTCAAAAATAATATTTTTATGTAGGCAATAAAGGAAGACGTGTTATTCCATCTGGAAGGGAAAACTCAATTAAGTAATTAGGTCCATCTTTCTTTCTGTGTGACTAATTATATGCAAATCTAAATCAGCTGAATTATTAGGCAGTGCCCAGGCATTAAAGAGTTCTGTAATTATTTCAGCATAAACTGAAATCAAACAGAAGAAGCTATAGAGGCTGAAAACAAGGAATGACCTTGAAAAGTTAATTCCTAAGATAATCAGACAGACAAGGAGAAGCGTAAATGTCGGATACTGGTCACTGCTGGCAAAAAAAAATAGCAGTAGTTGTGATGATTTTTGGGGCAAGTAGAGCAACAATCTTAGCATTACACTGAACAAGAGGAAGAGACAATGCACACAAGGGGGCAGGGGACTCCTTTTCCTGGAGGCTGTTTTTTAATCTTGCATTCTGTGATGGGTTGACCTTGCTTGGCTGCCAGATGCCGACTTGGCTACTCTCTCCTTCCTCCTCCTCAACAGGACAAGGGAAGAAAATAAGATGGAGAATCTTGTGGGTCAAGATAAAGACAATGATACCATTTAGCAGTTACCACTATGGGCTAAACAGATTTATGGAACTTTAATTTATTGCCAGTTGAAATAGATTGGGAAACAAGAAGCCAAAGCAAAACTGAAACAATGCTTTCAGTCTGCACAAATGCCAAAAAATCCCATGATGTCTAATACCTTCAGTAAAAACCCCTGATCTTCAGTTTCCTAATTAAGGTTTTATTCTCAGGTTAGTTCATTACCTATCAAAAATAAAATGAAGGAGAAAAGAACAGTTTCTTCAGAACTCAGATTTTTAAAGGCTTAAAAATATTTGAAGTACAAGGGGGTGGGGCAAGGAAAAAAAAAAAAAGATCTTGCCAAGGGGTGGTTCCTTAAAAGTAGTCTCTCCTCACCAGAACGTGGGCCAGTGTCTTTCTTAATCTTCCTACTTATGTAGGTGGAAAGAGGACTTACAACAGTGACTGAGCCCAAGAGCAAATCAGCTGCTATTGATGTCCCACAAATGAAGTGGCTTCCTTCTCTCCACCACAACTCCTTGCGTACCTCCTGTGGAAACACAGGTTCCCTGCTCCAGATTATCTGGATTTCTGTATAACCCCTGGAGCTGGTATGTTCTTGAATTATTATAGTTGAGCTTCATTTTTGACTGGTTTTTATGTCATTCATTATTGCTGCTTTCGAATATAGTTTACTCAATTATTGTATAATTTCTGCTTTGCAGAGAGAAATGTAAGTGTCCAGTGGAAGACTGAGAAACGCATTCTTAGTATTTCTTAGTATTTCTTTAATTGGTTGTGTAAAAGTAACATAAAATGAATGGAGTACAGTCACCAGGACATCATATGCAACTAACTTTCATTAATGAAACCCGCAAAAATAATGTTTGTAACGTAAAAAAGAACCCTAACAAATTTTTTCCTAAAAGTAATTTAAGAAGGTGGATAAGTTAAGGACTTTCTGATGTCATGTTTGAACTATAATTTTGTGTATCCTGTTTACTTTGGGTAAATATGGATGCATATGGATAGCAGAGTGATCAATTTAGTTATTTAACAGATGTGTTTCACTGAAGGGTACTGGCATGCTGTAAGATATTGCTGTCCCTACCTACCCTGCCTTTCATTCATGTCTATCTGTGCCTCAGCTGCCTGTTAGGACCACACTGCTGCGGTCTCTTGTTCCACCAAAGATGTATCAGATTCTGCACTAGAGTAGCAGAGATGCAGGTTCTAATCTGGGTCTGCCATTCCTGCTGCTGAGTTATAAAATCCTGGCAGGGCAGCAAAGCAGATAGCTGCAAACACTGATGTCTTAAGATATTATAGTAAGACTGGGGAAAGATCTTTGCTCTAGTTGTCAAAAGGGGAAATATAAAGGATGCAAATAGCCAAGTTCCTTGGCAGGATCACCATTACTGATAGCCTGAGGCAGGACCAGCTCCAGTTCAGGGAATGTATTTTGTGTCTCTGCATGCCTCAACACGTTTCAGCTAATGCCCTGACACAGGTTAAGTTCAGGAGTGCTCTGTTTCCTATCCTGCTTTGAAGACCCCTAAAGGCTGTCTAATGGCAGAAGATATCTAGAGACCATCAAGATCCAGCTGTGGACACCTTCTCTCATTCTGTATCTTCAGACTGCAACTGAACAGAGATGGCCTAGGCCCCCAACAAGTCTCAACCCTTCTCTTTAGTGAAAAAGAGGAAAAACAAATGTGGAAGAGGAAGGGAAGAGCAGATCATCATCTTTTCCTCAACAGCGAGAATCCTTGCCCTTCTGGGTGGCTTCCAGAGTCTTTGCCTGGGAAAGCAAGACTGAAAACAAAGGACCCAGCCACTTTCATACCCGTAGAAGTATGCATACCTGTGTGATACAGGGCTGTCTTGGAACACTGTTCAAATCTTCAGCTTTCTCTCCCAGAGCCACTCTTTGGATTTGTATGCAAACTAAGGCAGGAGCCACTGCTTTGGCTGCCCTCCAGAAATTCTGAGGTAGCTGAAAGGGAGGGTAAGGAGGGTACCGTGCAGGGTGTATCACATTTATCTTATCACCTGCGTGAAGCATCAGAATTGGACCCCAGAGTGCTTGAAACAGAGAGTTGACTTCTGAGTAGAAAGATCTGAGGTTTCATTGATTTTTTTATAACTAATTAATATTACAATACCAAAATAGTCTGGTTTTGCTTGTAGAGCTGTCTTGGATATGTACTTATACTGCAGGAGTGGACCAGTTCCATCAGTTTTTATTGATTTAGATTTTCACAGGTGTTTTTGCCAGCGTGGTAGTTAGTTTTGGCATCAGTATTTACACCTTAATGGCTTACTACTACAAATTTCTGTGGTCTAAGAGTGATTAATAGATACCTAAATTGAGATAAATTAGTATGGTGGGGTTTTCATCTGTTTGGTTTGTTGTTTTGGTTTTTTATTTTTCCCTTAAATAGCACAAAAATTTCTTTACGGGATATACCAGGGAATTTATTGTTCACTCATGTTTTGACATAATTTGAACCCATTTCTGCTATAATGGCTTTTATAGTACTCTGAAGTTCAAGGGAGCAGAAAGGGTTTATTGGGCCAAGCATCCTTCTGGCAATGGGTAAATGAGCCAAAGATTAATGATGACTTTTCTGAATTGTAATATCTGAAACTCTCTATAAAACTGGTGTCTCAGAATTAAGAAAGACACAGCTTTTTGCCTAATGAGTTACTATCTTCTATTTGTTATGAAACTCTTGGTTAACACTTGATCTAGTTACTTTTACCAACTTACTTCACGAGGGCCTCCTTCAGCAGGGTCACTGTTTTCCTTGGGATAGCTGGTGGTTTCACTTCAAAGATTCAGTAAGATTGCACGTTACTCATTAAGTAAATCTGCCCCTTGTCTAATCTGGAGTGTATGCATCTGCTGCAAATTCAGGGTCAGATTCAACCTCTCTGCAATGAGACTCTCATTCCAGAAGTTCTTCATGTTATATCTGGAAGTTACACAGTGATCAAAATTATAGCTTGTGTGCTTCTCTGACAATGTCTTATATGGGGCCTCCAGTTCAACTGCAACAGAATCTGTGCTCCAGCACTTTGCACCCTGGAGGGCACTTGCAACAGAGGAGATAATGCCTGCCATTTGTGTTCTAAGTGAAATAATTTCATTACTGTCATTATATATTATTGTTTTAGTGTATTTGGGAGGAGGATGATCTTTCCCCTTTAAACACTAAGGCCAATGTGAAACAATTTCCTGTTGGATACTTCTTTTAAGGAACCTTATGTCTTCACTCTACTGGTGGTGCTGTGGTGGTAGTCATTTCATACCAGATAATAATACAAGCTTCTGATATAGAAAGGGTCTCCGAATCTTGATGTATTAATGGAAATCAGTTCATGTATAGGTAAAAACTGTGGCTTTTTTGTCAGAATACGTCCTCTTTTTTTCTGACATGTTGCAGCATGTTGTCATATATAAGCATGTATAAGCTACAGCTTATACCTGAGGTTACACTGGTTGTGTAGGCCATATGGTTTGTCCAGGACCATAAAATTAGCAGTTCTCCCCCCAAACCTGAGGGTTTAATGTGAAGGTTATACAGATTTACCACCACCTCCTCCTCCTCTGCAGTGTGGTGGTGCTGCTATGCCTTCTCCAGACACAGTATTGTCATGCTCCTATCACACAGACAAAAGTGGTTTGGCATTTGGATATTGTGCCTTCTTTTGCTTCATCATTTTTGTTCATGGGGCTATGCCATCCATCTGGACTTCTGGCTTTAAGCTTGGCCTGAGTTGAAACTTAAATTGTTTCTCCACTTCTCAATGTTTACGATGAAGCTTCTTTGCCAATAAGCAGCAGAAATTTGGAAATAATGTCAAGTGTGAAACTTCAGAACCCTTCTGCCCACACAAGGCAACACCTTCCAACTGGTCCTTCTTGTTAGGTGACCTGCTTTCTTAGAGCTGAGCTCTGTGCTAAAAGCATTTGGCAAGTGCAATGCACACCTGAGAGTAGCACAAGGACCACTTACAGCCCTCTGCAGAAGGAAGCTGCTTATTTGTTTAGAAAATAGACCCTACTGCTTAACTAGGAATATTTCAGTCACTTCCATGGCAACAGACTCTGAGAGACAAAGCAGGCCTTCACCAGAACACACAGCAGCTTGACAGCAGAATGGAGATAATTTTACATAGCAACAATCTGAAGTTTCCTTTAACTTTTACCTGTTGTTAGCTGATGATTTAATCAGTGAAGTAATGGCTATTCTGCTAACCATTTTTGAGCAAATTGGCATTGATTTCTTTCAGCTGTCAGGCATCCCTTGTTTTTGTAATGACTGGGGATCTGCCAGCACAGTGTGGTGCCCCCTTCCCTCCTCTGCCCACACAATCTGTCAGGTGCCTTACAATGATAACTGTATTTAAGGGACAGCAACATTTGGAAATTATGGCCTTGTTCAGTGGTACTGGAATTTTTCTATCTATTTCCAGAAGTCAAAGGAATCTGGAGCAAGTTACATCCATGTTTGTGATTGAACATGAAAGAACATGAAAGTATTTGGAAGTGATGAAACATGGTTGATGCAGCCTTTTTTTTTGTCCTCACCCCCAGGTTTTTTTAACTGGTTCTTGAGAAGCAGAGCAAGCAAACCTTGATGGATCTTCACAAAATTACAGTTCTTTCTGCTTTTGCTCATGAGTGTTTGTGTCAAATATTCCTAGAAAGCATCTGGGAAGGATAAGTGGCCTGATATTTGAATCATGAGCAAATACTGAAATTTTATCTTCTTATTGTATCATTGCATCCTATTTTGCCCAATGATTGCATCAAGACTGTAAGAACATAAAGTACAAAATTCATAATCTCCTGTTGTTCGTGCTTTCAGATGACGTGGCATTTTTTTAACACAGTTAATTTTGAGAGCTAAAAAGGGATCCAATTTTAGAGCAGAAACTCCACAATGCTGTTGTAGTCCTATTAAGAACTACTTAGTCATAAGGTAGCTGCATAAAATCCTTGATTTTGGACTGAAAACAAGATCTTCTTGAAAACTATTCCCTCAATTATATTCTTTCAGTTAAAGAATTAGACTACTTTACAGAATTTTTTGGCAAACCAAAGGCAGCTATATTAGCCACTGGCTCAGCAAACAACAGGAAATGTTCTAGCTAGCTATCAGATGGCTATCCATCTGATAAACTATCCATCCATGCATCTGTATAGCTCACAGAATCACAGAATGGGTCAGGCTGGAAGGGACCACAATGGGTCACCTGGTACACCCTCCCTGCTCAAGCAGGGCCACCCCAGAGCACATGGCACAGGATTGTGTCCAGACAGTTCTTGAATATCTCCAGTCAGGGAGACTCCACAGCCTCTCTGGGCAACCTTCCCGTGCTCAGTCACTGCACAGCAAAGAAGTTCTTCCTCATATTCAGGTAGAACTACCACCCACACACCTCGTTGTTGCTTAGACAGAGAAACACCACCTCTGCTTTGCCATTGCTGCACCTAGACACACACAGAGGCACAGCAAAAGCTCCAGGTGTCATCATCACTTGTAAGGAGCCTTATCACCATTTACTCTATCCTCAGACCTTACTTCCATGTCGCACTCCCATGAACTTCCCTGAATATCTGCTCTACTATCTCAGTGTTAGGAACAATTTTCATAATTCCACATATTCAGAACATTTTATTTTCTTTAATTCTTTCACTGTGGTTTTTCTTGGCTGTAAGAAAATCAGACCCTTATACACATAATACATATTGTTTCCTCATACAATTTGCTGAGATTAATAATTCTAACTTTTTAATTGTATATGAACTGAAAAAATTAGGAGACTCTTTCAACAGTTCAGTATTCAATTTTTTTTTGAATGTTCAAGGTGGAAAAGGTCAGACACATTTCATCCCTTACTCTTCCTGCAAGAGAAGTTCATCTTTCTCCTTCACACTTTAAAGAAGTATTCCCTCAAGCCTGGTAAACATTAGAATCTCAGAACCACAATACTAATTGCTATATTTCATTATCTGAAGATTGAATGAAAGTTATTAGCATTTTTGTAGCTACATTATAGACAAATGACACAACATTCAATATTTGTGAAGCCTGGGTATTATCAACAAGTCAGTGAAGCAGAGTCCTTTGAAAAGCCAGTGTTGAAAACTTTTCCCTTTCTCCTGAAGTAATACTCTTTGCCTGACTCTGACAAAATTCTCATTGTGGTGAAATGAATTGCGAGGATTCAGGAAAAGGAGCCATTTTTAATTAAAGTTTTTCTGTAGTTCATCCTGCCAGAATTTTTTCTATAGTTTAGCCTGCCAGCAAGTCCACTGAGGAGCAGAGAAAAGAAAGAGCAAAGAGACAGAAACGACAGGGCATTCCAAAAATGAGATGCAAAAAGAAAACACTGGAAAACTTCATTCTTCCTGTGAAAAAGTTGCTTCTGGTACTGCAAAAAAGGCTCAGCTCCACTGTCCAGAGACAGGAAAGATGAATATATGTAATAGTTACAGCTGGATGAATACCATGAATAGTCATTCCCATTCTAAATGGATTTGCTTTGATTGTATTTATGTCATCATTTTTGTTTGGTTTTGCTGGATGTTCTAGTGAGCTTGTGGTAAACAGTGGCTAACAGTTGACTAATGTAAACTCCTTGGATATACACATGAGCTTTAACAATACAGTACTAATAATTCAGAATCTTTAGCAAAAGAGATGTAAACAACCATAAGGTACTTCCCCTCCCCACTATTCCCCCCCCACACCCC